>CAUYRT010028258.1:0-64604 GCA_963574885.1 Lepilemur ruficaudatus | reverse complement strand
TCGAACGAACTCCTGACCTTGAACAATCCGCCCACCTTGGCCTCCCAGAGTGCTAGGATTACAGGCGTGAGCCACCGCGCCTGGCCTTCAGCGTGTTATTTTATCATCTTCTGGCTTCCACTGCTTATGTTAAGTCAGCCTTTGGTTTTATTGTTGTTCCTTTGAAGTTAATGTGTTTTCCTTTGGATATATTTAAGATTTTATCTTGTCTTTGTTTTTCAGCAGCTTTACTATGATGTGCTTATGTGTAGCTTTTTTTTTTTTTTTTAATGCTGCATGAAGTTTGAAGAGTGTCTTCAGTCTGTCTTTGGCTTGCTGTTTTACTCCGAATTTTTTTAGCTAATATTGCATTCTATTCAATTTTCCCCTTTCTTTATGGGACGGGCTACAGTTATGGCTATATTAGGTCATTTCACTCTTTGCATTCTTTTTCCCTTTCTGTCGGTTTGGAGATTTATACTAACCCATCTTCAAGTTCACTTATATCTTCTCTGTCCAGTATCCAATTATACCCAATTATTGAGTTGTTAATTTTGGTTTTTGTATTTTTAGTGCTAAACTTTGTGTAGATTCAAGTACTCATGGTATTTTCATCTGTTTTCTTGAGTGTGTTAATTATTATTACAAAATTCCTATCTGACTCTAACACCTACATGTCCTGTAAGGCTATGTTTGTTGTCTGGTTTTTGATCATTTGATCTTTTTTACTTAGATGTCTGGTAATGTTTTATTAACGTTGTGATAAAAATTGTTGAGGATCTAAATGATAGTTATCTTTCTCCGCATAGGATTTAATATTCTCTGGCGGGCAGTTAGAGAACATTGGTCACTTTGATTGATATGGCATGAGGTTGAATAAAGGACAGTAAGGAAATTCTAGTAGCCTCACTCGTGGTGCAAACCCCTACTAAGGTTTCATTTGAAAGTTTGGAGTGTTTACTAAGATGCCTCTTCCTTGGAAAATCCTGAATTTCAAGTATTGTGAGGCTGATGAAAACTCTGCTTACCTTTTTAGCTTCTTTGCAGCATCTTTTTGCTGGAGTTTCCTGAATTTCAGTCTATGCTGTTTATGATTCAGCACATTCTAGGAAATGTTGAGCAGAATGTTGGGTTCGTTTCTTGGAGTTTCCTTTTTTCCCGGGGATTCTCAATTTCGAGCTACCTTTACAGTACAGAATTCCAGTTTTTGACTGGGACGCTCCTGCTTTCTCTGCTTCCCCTTTTGCCCTGTGCTCTGTTGTTGGCAAATACCTCAAGGGGGAAGACTAGGGGATCTTCTCAATGTGTCTCCTTTCTCTAAGGGATCTTAATCTTATCCCCTATGTCCTGGTTCTTGGTTGCTGTCTGTATGCCTTCAAATAGCTGGGAATTTAGGGATATTCTATATTGGTTGCTGTCTGTATGCCTTCAAATAGCTGGGAATTTAGGGATATTCTATATCACTTTTATAGTTGTTTTCAGTGGGAACTGTGGTTTGATATAGCTATTCCCTCATAGCTAGACCTAATTGCCCTTTCATTTTGTGTCTTGGTTTCATTTTTTGCTGTTTTTGTGCTATAGGATCACCAATTATCTCTTCTAGCCTTTTAATAGCTAAGAATAGCTAAAATTCGTTAAATACTTAACTGTGTTACTTACCATGGCACCATCAGCCAAGCAGTTGCTTAAATCAGACATCTCTAGGAGCCACCCTTAATTCCTCTATTTTCCTCATCCTCCAAATCCTATCAATTTCAAAGTGTGTCTGAAATCCATCCACTTCTCTTCATCTCCATACTGCCACCCTAGTTCAAGCACCATCTCTTTCCTGGACTACTGCATTAATCTTGGAACTAATCCTTCTACTTTTCATTCACATTCCCCTATAAAACTTTGTCCAAAAATAGCTTGAGTGTTTCCATTGAAGAATAAATTTCCGTAAAATAAAATCACAGATCCTTACCATGGCCCTTCAGAGTCCTACATGATCTGGCTCCTGCCTAGCTTGATGATCTCATCTCATTTGATTTACTAGGCTTCAGTTATACTGGCTTCCTCTCAGTTCCTCACACCTGCTGCAAGCTTGTACCCTGACCTGGGCTGAATCTTTGGACACACCAAGTCCTTTGCTTAGGATGCTTGTCACTATACTCCTATATCCTTTATGCATGGGTTGTGCCTCTTAGCTTTTTTCTTTCCTCGGAGATAACCTTTCCTGACCACATGGAAAGTTCATGGTCTTCACTCCCTTTGTTTCTGTCTCAGGACCCTATTGAGCTCTTAATCACACTTTATAATTCATTCCTCCCCAGTAGGTGAGAGATTCCAGAAGGGTAGGCATATATTAATATATGTTTTATTTGCCACTATAACCAGTACTTAGTACGATGCCTTTTGTATATAGTAGGTTTTTCATAAATGTTTGTGGATTAAAGGAGTAAATGACTATTATAGGTACTGTGCCAAGCTCATTACTTGAAGCAGATTTCATCTATCAAAAATTCTCAAAACAAGCCCATCAGGTAGGTAGGTAGCTGCTAGTGTTAACTGCGTTTTACTGACGAGGAAAGCGAAGCTTAGCGATGTTTGATAATGTTCCTGAAGCCAACTAGCTAGGTGGGCTTTTTTGTGTTCTTAGATTTTTTACTTCTCTAACTTTTTGACCAATTTTCACCTTCTTTAGGTCATATCCTCTTTACTGTATCTTAAAGCTAATGGTTATGGATATACCAGTATTCTGATATTTCAACTTGAGTTTCTTGCCTTTGCTTAACATTTAATTAATTTTTAACATTTTAATTTTAAGGCTTAATTTAATAATTTCAGTGTTAATTTTAACATTTGCTGAACAGTAAGCCAAAATGTCAGAAAAGAAGTTTGAAGTTTGTACTGGAAGTTGAGAAAGAGTTAACTGAGGTTTGGTGCCTTTAATAGAACTTAAGTGCTTGAAGTAGGGGATCTGCTGTGTGGCTATCAGGTATTGTGAGTGATTTTTCAAGCTATAAAATCTCATAACTTTGTGACTGTAAGTAGAAAGACTGTGCTATAATTAATTATATGTGTGAATATATTATATTTCATCTGTATTTGAAGAAACCATTTTGATTTTGAGCCTTTTATACTTAAAGGACTGTTTAGTTATACAGATTTTAAATTTTAGCACTCAAAAAGACCAACAAAATTTCCTTTCCATATTAGGTATCATTTTTTTATCCTTACTAGTTACATGCAATAATTCTGTTCTTCTTATTTCTTTATTCAGAAAATCAACTATTAATAGTAAGCAGTGCACGGTGGCTCATGCCTGTAATTCTAGCACTTTGGGAGGCTGAGGTGTGAGGATTGCTTGAGCTCAGGAGTTTGAGAACAGCCTGAGCAAGAGGGAGACCCAGTCTCTATAAAAACATAGAAAAATTAGCTGGGTGTGGTGGTGCACACCTTTAGTCCCAGCTACATGGGAGGCTGAGGCAGGAGGATCACTTGAGCCCATGAGTTTGAGGTTGCTGTGACCTATGATAAGGCACTAACTGCAGCCTGGACGACAGAGTGAGACCTTCTCTCCAAAAAAAAAAGAAAGAAAAGAAAATCACACTGGTATTTGTTGACCACGTACGGTAGGCACTTTTTTAGGTTTTAGTGTACAGTGGTGAATGAAACAGACAAAATCCCTCTCCTAACAGAGGTTACGTTTAAGTAAGTAGGGATACAGACACTCAACAGAATAAGTAAAATATGTAGTATAATATATTCAATAGTGATAAGTAGTACAGAGAGCAGTAAAGCAGGAAAAGGGGGTTGAGAAGTGCTAAGAGTATGCAAGTATGTGCGGGTTGTTCAGCTTTAACTAGTGTGATCAGGGAAGGGCTCACAGTGTTGATTATTTGTGCAAAGGTCGAAGGAGATGTGGAACAAGCTATGTAGCTGTCTTGGAGAATTATCTTCTATGCAAGGGGAATATTGCCTCATTTGATTTCTTTGTTCTTTTTCAATTTCATTATTTCTTCTGCCAGTCCCTTAAATTTTTGTGTTCCTCATGGTTTTTGTTTCCTGTCCTTTTGTGTGATCTAAGTGATCTCGTTACCTTTCTCACTAATTTGGGCAACAAATCCAACATTCTTGGATGCCAGTGTACTAGATGGATCCTGTCAATAGTCAGAGCCAATCGTTTTTCTTTAATGTCTCTCAAATAAATTTCCTCTTCATCTCCACTACCTTCAACCAGGTCTCCATCCAGTTGTCTTTTTCCTCTAATTATCCACTACTGTCTGCCAGATATTTCCCAGATTTGTCTTTTGAAAGCACAGATCTCATTATTCAACTATTCTACTTAATAATGGCTGGCTATCACTCACAGGCTAATCCACGCCAAGCTCCTTACCATCGTAGCATTTATGTTCTTGGAAGCTGAGCTGCAATCCAGCCTCATCTCCTGCTGTTGCCTTCTTGTATGTACCCTGGGTTTGAGTTGCAGTGAACCCTTGCTTGTCTTTCTGCTAACGCTTATGCTTCTCTCTTTCATCCTTGCACAGGCTTCCCTTTCTGCTTAGAATACACCTCTCCTCTCTTTCTTGCTCCATTTGAACCTCAGACTTGTCTTCAACTGCAGTGTTCAGTTCCTTAGTAATGTCTTATGACTTTGTCAGGCAGTTAGTAACTGTAAGTATAGCGCATGCTGGGGGCTCTAAACCAAAAGTGACAGTTGAAGCAAAACTGTCTCTGGGAAAGGATCAAGTAAGGGCTTAAGGAAGGGATCCAGAATGGCAGGATAGCTTTTTCCATCAGGAGTTGCCAGCAGTGTAAAGTACCAACTCCAGAGGGACAGACCTAAGTCCCGTTCAGGTGTCAGTCAGCATTTCTGGTTCTGATCCAGGGATTTCTAGGTAGTGGTCAGTCTCAGCATTATTTGCCATCATAATGCCTGATGAACAAGGCCAAGTCTGTAGAGGAGGTAGATTATAGTAGCTAGCTAAAAGGGTTGGAATCCTAACTAACTGGTCTGGCATTTGGAGCTAGACCACAGAATCAATTGCTTTCTCTTAAGTATTATTACCTCTACTCTAGCACTTGTAAATATTATTATCTGTTTCCCCCACTGGACAGACTATGTACTCTTTGAGGGCAAAGAGAGGTCTTAGGTTTCTGAACCCCTGTACTAGCATAGCGCTTAGTTCATAGAGAATATCAATGAATGTTGAGTTAGTACTGCAGCTCTGTCCAGTAGAACTTTGTGAAATGATGGGAATTTATTGTGTTATTCATCCAGGTATTCACTAGCTACATGTGGCTAGTGAGCACCTGCAGTGTGGGACTGAGGAAGTGAATTTTCAATTTAATTTAATTTTAATCAATTTAAATGATAATAGCTATATGTGGCTAGTGGCTACTCTAATGGACAGTGCAATTATGTAGTTTATGTAAATATTAATTCTCTCAATGGGCTAAATAGATCTCTGCTTTTTTTTAGTCTTTTCTTTTTTGGCTTATATTCCAAGTGGTCCCAGATTGCTAAGCTTTTAGTTTTACTTTTTGTGATTTTTCTGTTTTTTTCTCGTAATGTCAGCATCTATTTTTTTCTTCTATCATTGTGTGAGCTGTCATCAGCCATTCTTTTTTAACTTTTCTAATTTTAGTCTACTGTGCTATAGAAAGATATAATCAAGCTTGTAGAATTATCTTTCTAAAAAGAGCAAGTAGTATAGGAACCTTGGAGTCATCTTTGACCTCTCCTTAACTCCAGTAAGAACAGGAAATTAGCCCTCAGGAAAGAAGAGAGGGTTAAAAAATAGAAATTAGTGTGGACATTCAATTGAAGGAAAAATAATATCAATATGGGATGAGATGAGTTCAGCAAGGGAGGAAGGATAGCCAAAGGTACAGTGCTTCTATTTGGGGGCAGGGAATAAAACAGTGAGAAAAGGAACAGAGTTATAGGAAAATTAATTGGGGAAAAAAAAATCTGGGTTGTCATGGAAGCCGTACAAGGACAAACTCAAGAAGGAAGAGTGGTCAGCAATAGCAGGTATTGCAGGGAGGGCTAAGTCTGTTTTGTATAATTTGGTAAAGGCTGTATGGGTCTTAAAACATTGTTAAATATTTTGATGTGGTCAAAACAGTGTTTTTAACATAATTCTTGTAGTTTTTCTTCCATATTCATGTACCAGGCATAGAAGGACTCAGTATGTACACTTTTTTTGGAAGTCATAATTTTTCCATTTTTGTGTCTGTATCTACCTTTTCCCAACCCTTTCTAATTGTGAAAATATTTTGCGATGTTACTGTGTATAATCTGGACAAGCATTTATAGTGCTTGCTTTTTGCTCTGAAATTCGTCCTTTTTAAACACAGGTGAATTTCTATATTACCTAATAGGGTTGCTGGTTCAGTAGCAAGCATTCAGTTCATGTTTTGATGCAGGGTTTACTAAGAGATGTTGTTTCTTGTTCTCCATAGCCAGAGAAAGATAGTTCTACTGAAAAAATGGGACATCTTGGCTTTCAGAGGTGCTGTCAGATTCCCAGCTGGCATAGGAAGGAAGCAAATGGCTCTTTTCATTCCCCAGAGTACTGTCTACCTTATCCCTTTGGGACTTAGGACAGGCAGCCAAGCAAAATAAAAAATTGGGAAAACATTTTCCCTAAATATCTTTATTCTGGGTTCACTCTTGAGTTGTGTATCCTGCAGAGCACAAGACTAAGCTTATTATGTTTTTGTTTTTCAGATTATGCCAACCATGAGTCATTTCTGGAAGAAATGCTTGTGCATCTCATTTTTCAACTAGAACCACTAGATAGACAGCTAAAATCTTCCTAGAATAGTTCAAGGGGCTATCCCAGGGTGAGCAAATGGGATAGCAGTCTACCCTACAATTGTAAAGCCCTTTTTTTTTGTTTCCCAGGTGACTTGAATAACTTACATAAGTTACAATTTTACCTAAGAAATACACAGAAGATAACCACAGGTGCAAAAGGGAGGGGTTTCCAAATAGGTGCTTCAGATATTACAAAGACAGGCACGATTGTACCCACTTCCACTCTTTTGAAAGTATAGTATGTATGTGGTCATATATTATTAGTTTTAGCTAGAAGAATAACTTTCCTAATTTCAGGAGTCCCCAGCCTATGATGAGCTGTATAATCATTTCTTTATTTATTACAATGTAATAATAATAGAAATAAAGTACACGACAAATGTAATGTGCTTGAATCGTCCTAAAACCATGCCCCTCCCGTTTCTACCACCCCAGCCCCGCCCAGTCCCAGGAAAAAATTTCTTCCATGAAAACAGTCCCTGGTGCCAAAAAGGTTGGAGACCGCTGTAAAACATCCTTGCCTTAATCTTTAATATTTTTAAAAATAATATAAGTAATTTCTTATAAATTTATAATAATTTGTATAAATGTAAAATAACTTAAACTATTTAAAATAGTATTTTTTAAAATCAACTTTTTAGAAGGAAAAGTAATCATAATTATGCAATATCAAATAGGTTAATGTGATTGCCACTGAGCCATAGATGAAATGAACTTACAGATGAACTTATCCTCCATAGTAAAATGAATGGCATTTATCCTTTCTGTGACCTCTCAGTGTGCTTGACCAGTGGTTCCTAAAGAGAATGTTTATGTGGCTTGTCCCATTTTGTCCTTTCTTGGCCTTATTCTAGTCATTTTATCTGTGTGCATTTAAAAATGTAAACAATGTTTTGTTTTTTTTCTAATTTTGTAACTAATTAGAGAAGCAATAGGATTATTGTAAAATTTGTAAAATAGAAAATATTTTAAAGAAAATAATACCATTTATAAAGTTCTATTTCTTATATATAAATACTCTTAATATTTTTGCTTTGCACTCTCTAGACTTTTTCTGTATGTGGTGTATGTAAGAGAGAGTGTGTGTGTGTTTGTGTGTGTATAGTTGATGATTTATTTTGAAATGTTCTAATTTGAGGAGGTCTTTCTTAAAGATCACATTTAATTGTGTGTCCATTTGTAGGCAGTTTATATTTATTCATAAGAAAACTTTTAGGCCTTGATATTTTCTAAAGGATACGATAGACTTCTTTTTAACACATCATGCATATCTATATAGTTTTTTTTTTTAAATGTGGTCTTTCTGGGGATTCTATAGAGTCTAATATGGTTTTGCCAGTAAGTAGAAACTTTTTTTAAAATTTTAATTCAATAATTCCACCAAAATCAAAGCAAAATAGAAACTCACCTGAACCAGACTTTTTCAGTAGAATCAAAAGGAGGAGGGGTTGGAGTTTATTAATATTTGAGATTTGCAGGAATGCTTATTTTAAAATCTTTTGATCTCACGAAAGGACTCTTGTTTTTAAACCTTTCTCCCCTCCAGTCACCACTTTGTATTATCCTGTTTCTAGGTTTGAAAATACATATATGATATCTGTATACGTCTCTATAGCACACAAGATTTTTAAAAAGAATCTTATAATTTAAATTTTATTTCCTTCCTCTTTTACCTGTCAAAAGTAAATAAGGTAAAACCAAATCTTTAAATGTACAATTTATAAAATGTATACATACAGTTTACTTGAAATCACATTTGCGTAAAGTTCATTGACTGAGTTCAATGTCTGCTAATTTATAAACTACTTTGCCTGCCAGAAAGCCTGCCAACCAGGGCAGCATATTCCAGTGATAGTATTGTTAATTATGTCAGAAGTAAGAACCTCAACACCTTTTCACTGTCCTTAATGAGAGCAGGTTTTTACTTCTTCTAATTTAAGTAATTTAACAAAAGGCTTTAAAAGACCAGTTGCAGTCACCTGGCAACTTCTTATAATAAAATTGTTCTTAATTACATTTAAGTTCCTTGAGAGCCACTGTTGATTGATGATTCTATTTGGAGGATTTATGTGCAATCAGATAATTCAGATTATGTATGTCTCTTTTTGTTTTGTTGTTGAGACAGTGTCTCACTTTGTTGGCTGGGCTAGACTGCAGAGTCCTGAATCATAGTTCACTGTAGCCTCAAACTCATGGGCTTAAGCACTCTTACTGCCTCAGCCTCCTAAACAGCTGGGACTATAGGTGCAAGCCAACACACACAGCTAATTTTTCCATTTTTTTATAGAGATGGGGTCTTGCTCTTGCTCAGGCTGATCTCAAACTCCTGGCCTCAAGCAGTCTTGCCACCTTGGCCTCCCAGAGTGCTAGGGTTACAGACATGAGCCACAGTGCCCAGCCTTAGATTATGTATTTCTTTACAAAGTCAGTAGAACACCGTAAACCAAAAGTAAGTTTAAAGAAAGTCAGAATTTTTATATGGCCTTGTACTAGAGAAATAAAAAGCAAGTAAAAGGTTTTTATTGACATACTAAACTTTGCTACCTGTGGAATACATACTCAATGAATACATGATATACATGGAAAATGTTAGAAAACTCAACCCAAGAAGTTAGCATGTTCTTTTGGGAAGGACAGTGTCTTCATGTTCCAGGTGAAATTTAGTATCTGCAAAGCAATAGTAGCCCAGTCTTTTACTTTAGAGGCTTTAAAGTTGATCTACCAATAAATTTTTGCAAAATGGCTTTAAACATCTGGATTCTTGAGCAGTTTGATCGGTTGCCCAAAAACTGAGATTACTATGAAATGACATAGTACAGCTGTAAACAATAAATACAAGTTTAGTCCTGGTATGTGTACAGCTTTGCTATGTCATGAGGAAGGTATTTTATTTTTCTCTGTGGTGAATTTAGTGTAATGAATCAAATAGATATAATTAACCTACAAATAATAGGTTAAAAATTATAAACATTGAAACACTGCTCAGATTTCATAGTCTTTTATAGCAAGGTCGTTTTGGTACTTAGTGAGCTTTCTTGTCTTGTTTGTATTATTTTCAATAATTAGATATGATTTAGCTAGCTAGTGCCAAGGTAGGTACTATTCTGAGTGTTTCACACATACTAACTCAAGGTTTCTCTTCATTGCTATGAGCTAGGTATTATTATTATGCCCATTTTACAGATAAAGAAGCTGAAACATAGAGATTTTTAAGCACTTTGCTGGTTACTGGTAGAGCCAGGATTCAACTACAGGCATTCTGTTTTCAGAGCCTATTATATGACAGTGTAACATCGCTAGAATTCTGGGAATGTGTATTGTGCTATTAAATACTGTGTGTACTACGTATATTAGAAATGAGGCAATTTATTTTATATATGCATGTGGTAAAATTACGAAGCAAAAAGGCAGCATTCATTTAACAAATAATAGCAAATAAGCGGGAGGGTCAACCAGGGCATCATGGTCATAACCCAATATGTTGATTTGAGCAATGTCCATAGTTAGTTCTTTAGAATTAAAGAACATAAGTATACTGGAAGATAACTCAAGCGGAAAGGAAGCTTGCTATGATATTTTAAAATGTTTAATACCATTTCAAATATAGGAACCATGAATGAAAAATAAACTCCAGCATCACAAGGAATCTGGGGAGTATCCTAAACCCAGAGTTCATTCTGTGTATATTACTATAAAACGTCTGAGGACTTCTCAGTGAGATTCTGTTAATCTCGGGTACATCTCTTTTTCGGGGTCACTAACATAGTACTATCATTAAGAACTTCATTAGACAAGCTTTTTTCCAGAAAAGAAATAAAATACCTTGTGTTAGATACTGCAGTAAATTAAGAGGCATTGTTAGGCTTATGCAAACACCATAAATCATCCTATAAAGCTTTTACGTTTCTAAAGTTCTTTACATTTTGTCCTGGCAGTTGTCTATAGAAACTTTTGAGAGTAGGGGGTGCAGAAAAGGGATAATTGTTCTTGAGTTATTCCCTGTGGTGGTCATCTCAGGTCTTTCAGTCAGCCCTTTGACATTAATGACTGTTGCTCATTAATTCTTAGGGGTGGGGTGGTTCTTCTTTCTCTCCAACTTACTAATATGGTCTCGTCTAACTTTTAATATTTTTTAAAAAAAATAATGTCCTTTCTGGTAGAAAAAGAACACATTTAATTTTTGAAAAATGTTCATCACAAGGAAATCTACATAATTTGCAGTGTCTTAGTATTTTAATTCGTTTTTATAAGTAAGCAGTAATTATCCAGGATTGGTTACAGAAAATGTAACTGCTTTATTGTATCATGTCTTCTAATCCCATGAATCAGCAGGTTAATTTTTTCCACATTTGTGGAGGTACAGCCTCCTTAGTTTATGGACTTGGCCAAATCTTGTATTCACAAGTGGCTATTGTGAACTCTGACCATGTTTCTTTTTTGCAGGACTCCAGGTACGGATACGTGGTGCAACAAAATAGCCTTGCTTGGCCTTTCCCTTCCATCTTGCACTACATACTTCTCATTTTCTGTCCCAAAGCTAAATGATAGTCACTACATGGGGTTTAACTCAATTTTTTTCAGAGTATAACCTTCAGAAAGTCGCTTCTATGGGATTTTGTAAATATTTTTATTTTAACTTTTATGAAAAATTTCAAACATATACAGAAGTAGAGAGAATATTATAATCAAACCACCATGTATCCATATCTCAGTTTCAACAGTTATCTACTCACGGTCAATAATGTTTCATCTGTATTCGTACCTGCATGGCTTGCCCTTCCTGGATTATTTTGAAACAAATCTCACATATATCACTCATAAATATTTCCAGATGTGTGTGTGCATGTATATAACCATAATACTCTTATCATACCTTAAAAATTAGCAGCAATTCGCTAGTATTATTAAACATACAGATATAAAGCATATAAAGGCAAATTATTGTGCTATCTTTTAGCAATTTCAAATGAAATTGCATTGAACAGTTAACACTTAACACTAACAGTTAACAGTTAACACTTCAACAAATATATTTAGCATTAAAGTGGTTTTTGTCCTATAAACATGGAGAAGGGGAGAAGGCATGGGAAAGTTCTTTTTTAATCCTGTTTAAGAGTCTTAAATTTCTTGGTTTTTCAGCCTTACACTAAAAGAAGTAAAAGTGTCACTTTGCTTTCAGAATATACAAGCTATATTACACATTGGCCACTCATGCTGAGCACAGGCACATTTGTGAAATGTATGTTATGTGAAGTAAGAGCTTAAAATAAGGTAACAAACTTTTTTTTGAAAGGCTAATAAACTGCCTTAACGTTTAAAAATAGTTCTTAGAGAAATATCCTGCAGGAGATTGATTGGCTTTAATTTGAGAAATCATTGGGTTTCTGTCTGTTTTGTTGGAAGGAAAAGGAAGAAAATAGGTATTTGTATACCTCTGGTCAAGTGACCTAAACAGTATTCTTTTTCCTTTGCTCTGTAAAAGATTAGTAGTTATTTAAATAATTGATGTTAAGTGTCTCTGAGTTCCTGTGGTTTGAAGGCTTTGCAGATATTAACTTTCTCTTCCTGACTGAAAAGGATGTGTGTGATGGTACCTTTTTTTCCTTAGTCTAAATTTAGACTTCTTGATCGTGAATTACAAAGCCTGTGACAATATGTGAAGGAGAGGTAGAGTATGACTATTTTCTTCTTTTTCACTGCTTTTGCTGCTGAACTTCCTTTTTTCACTCCTTGGTGTGGTTAGGGATAAACACAGAGCTAAATGCTGGTGTAATGCAGCTTCTAATCCAGAGCATTTGCACGTAGTATGTTGTATACCAGGGACTTGAAACAAGGACTAAAATGAAATTTCTGAATGAACCATGTTAATTTGCTGAACTAGCAGCTGCATCAAATGTTTGCTATCAGTTTAGGCTAGAACAGGTTATTTTGTATAGCTCAACTAAATAAAAACAAAAGTTTAAAACATTCTCTGGATCAAATTTTGAATCCTTTTTCTGTTTTGTTGTTGTTGTTTGTTTGCTGGTTTTGTTTTCTCTTTCCATTGTACTGAGTAATGAATCCCTGCTTTCTGTACAGAGAAAGCATTTGTCTGTGTCTGGTTACCATTTATCCAGCTCCCTGCTCTCCCATGTATCAGAATCCTGACCCAGTTTGGGATTGGAGTAGGGATTGGCCACATGCACAAGTTTTTACAAGCGAGCATGCGTATATATGTGAATTTGTACTTAAGTATTTTATTTAACAAACTTGATTTCAACATTGATCTTCGGCTAATTGGAATTTGTTTTATTATCTGTGATTACTTTCTGCTTCTGAACTTGGATTACGAATTGCATTTTAAAAAATCAAAAACCTTCAGAAACCTTCAAAAACCGTCAAAACCTTTCAGAAACCTTGTCCTTTCTAATACATTTAAGCTGTTTTACTTACAGTCTCTTTCCTGTTCCTCCCCTGACCCATTCTCTCATTCCCATCACCTCAACCAGCCTTATCATCGTAACCCTATAACCCTTCCCCTGCCAAACGAGGCGGAGACCAAGTAGTGATTAAAACATTAGAGCAAGCCTGGAGAGCTTGAATCATATTTTAAAAAATTCAGGGTTTCTGTTACATGTTTATTTGTCAAGCAAGAGGCAAAGAGAAGAACTGAGGTTTAGTTATTATAGTTTATATTTCCATCTTAAACCTGTAGCATACTATAATATATATTATAGCTATAATATATTAACTAGTAGCCCTTTTCCATAATGACATTCAAATTCTAAACTAGAAAATGTTTTTGTTCATTTCAGAATAAATAAAATGTAGAAGATAAGAAATTAATGTATTTACCCACTACACATGATTTTATTTATTTATTTATTTATAGACAGAGTCTCTTGCTCCATTACCCCTGCTATACTGCAGTGGTGTCATCATCATAGTTCACTGCAACCTCAAACTCCTGGGCTCAAGCAGTCCTCCCACCTCGGCCTCCCAGAGTGCTAGGATGACAGGTGTGAGCTATCATATGACTGTAAAGATTGAGGTGGTTTAGTATTTAGCACTGGAACTTGGAATTGAACAGTCCTCAGCACAAAATGTCCAATGATAAAGAGGTAACAGCATAGCAGCACTGACACGGTTTTTGTCTTTGGGGGATTGTTGCATGTAACCAAGATAACTTGTGTTCCACATCTTGAATCAAGATATGGTAGGTAACTCATAATGTACCCAGCAGTTATCAGTACAGTAGTCTCTGCTCCTTAGAGTTTATCACAAAACCAAGGAAATAACAAAGATCTCCAAACAACGAAAGTATTACACCACTTCCTGTAACCAAATTTATAAACTTTAATCCTAGAAGATTTCCTGAGTTCATCATTGAGGGTATATTTACTTTTATTTTAGACACATTTGCTCTAATTTTAAACAGTTTAAAATTGATTATCTCAGACCATAGTAAGAGATTTGTTTTAGATAGTCCCAACAGCTTCTATGATAAAAACTCCTTCTTAATATTATTAGGTCATTAAATATGAAATGTCCAATTTCGAATAAAAAGTTTAATTTATTATATCAGACAAGAAGCAGTACAGTTAATCAAAGTATGAGCCTAAACTGTCGACACAGTTTTGCCATCTTAACATTAGCTTGTTTATGCTAGCAGTGAAGAAGCGTGTAGAGCAAGTCTAGAGGAAATTGCAAAAGGTGTTCTCCACAACTTGTTAAGAATTGAGTATTTTTCCTTGCAAGAAGTGGTCCAAAGCCTGGAAGAAGTGGTAGCCATTTGGTGCAAGGTCTGGTGAATACGGTGGATGACAGAGAGTTTCCAAGTCCAGCCTCTATAGTTTGAGCAGCGTTGTTTGTGCAACATGTGGTCCAGTGTTGTCTTACAAGAGGATCAGCTTGTCTCAGTTGACCAGTCTTGGCTGCTTAATTGCAAGCATCCTCGTCATTTCATCCAATTGGCTAAAAAGTACGGTGACTTATGAACACTCATGTATCTATCATATAAGTTGTAGTAGACATCCGCTGTAATCGATTGACCAGGTTTCATGAAGCTGCAGTGGATAATACCAGTGCTGGACCACCAAACTGACACCATTAGCTTTTTTGGATGAATATTCGGTTTTGGTCTATGATTTTGGCATTTCATCTTTATCCAAGCTGGATGCTTGTGATTGCCAACAAGAATCCATTTTTCATCACATGTAACAATACGGTGTAGAAATGGTTCACCTTTATGTTGTGACAGCAAAGAAAGGCAAGCTTCGACATGGTTGTTCTTCTGACATTCATTTAATTCATGTGGTACCCACCTATCCAGCCTCTTTACCTTGCTGATTTGTTTCAAATGGTCTAGTATTATTGGAATAGCAATGTCAAACCTTGCTGCTAATTCACCCGTAGGTTGAGATAGATTTGCTTCCCCTATGGCTTTTAGCTCATCCTTATCCACCTTGGTCTCAGGTCACCTCGGTGACTCATTTTCAAGATTAAAATCACCAGAAGGGAACTTCTCAAACCGTCAATGTACTGTGTGTTCATTAGCCACGTCCCTCCCAAACACTTCATTGATGTTCCGAGCTGTCTGTGCTGCATTGGTTTCATGATGGAACTCATATTCGATAATAACACAAATTTTTGATTTATTCATCATTTCACAAAACTTGCTCTATAAAAAAATTTGAAAGATAACCACAAGCCAAAACATCTATTTGAAAGGCTGAGGATGTACCTTCACAATACAAATAGAACAAGAACTGTCAAAGTGAAATATCAGAGATACCAGCTGTCAAACTTAGTACTTAAGGACGTCGTTGGACATTTCATACTTAATAACCTAAATAGTTGGTTCCAAAAGTAAATTGCCTAAACTCCATGATTATATTCCCTAATTTAGTGAATTTCTTCAGTACCACATTGCTTTAATTAAGGGGAAGAAAGAACTCTACACAAAGTTACATAATAGTAATATTAATATTATTAAATAATACAGTTGTAATGTATTTACAGAGTGTTTTCCAGTTAAAATGCTTTCATTCATATTCTTATTAAAACATGGATTATTTTCTTCTAAGAATCTGCTGACAATGAAAAAAAAATACTCAAAAGCTGGCAGAATTCCTAGCATAGCATCCTGAAAGTTTAGGGGAAAATATCCCTGAGCAGCTACCTGATATGTCCTAAGGGTATCATTGTGTGATAAATGATATTTATGATGACTCATTGCAGAAACTGATTATTTGCTAGATATTGAAAGGTGCTAAACTTATCTACATTAGAAATGTATATATTATTCAACTGTTCGTTCACAAGTTGAGATAGCACACCCCAACACACACAGAGCTAAAATAGTACTGTATAAATTCAGTTCTTTCATTGCAGTAGGGGAATTCTTCAGACAACTTCTATCGAGTGCTTTTCTGTTTGGATTGGACTCTGTCTAATCACTGTGATTGACATAGCCAATTGTTTCCGTAGACATGGGAACTCATCTGATAACATGGGCAGATTTCTAGGCAATTTGGGAACGCTGAGAATTTCCATAATTTGTCAATGATAATGCCTGAAGTTGGGTTTTGTGTTTTAGTCTGGGATGATAATACTGTATTTGGGAATATAGTGGCATTCAGAAGAGCAAGAATAAAATAAGGGGTTTTTTGTTTGTTGGTTTGGTTTTTTAGTTTAGGTGTGGGTTATATATTTCTTGGCTTCTAGCCCTCACAAATTTATTTTTTCAGGAAGTTAATTAGCAGATTTCTAACTTAGATAAAGTAATTTTAATGTTGATATCTTTGATCATGGTGGGTTGGTAATTCATGGTCATTTCCAAAAGTATGTGTATTTATCATTTTAAAGTATCCAGATTAGAGGATCTCAAAAGTTTAAAGAGGGTTTATTATGAGATATTTTCCCCCATTCACTTCCCACTTGACTGTCTTCTATTTGAAATCTCAGCTTTGGAGTCACTTTCTCTGGGACTCTCTCCCAGACCTTTGTAAATCTGGTTTGGTTCTCACTATGTGCCCCAGTGACACAGGATTTCTGTCATAGTACTTGATCACACTAGTTTAACATTTCAGTTGCTACTGTGTTTTGCTCAGAGTTGGGCCAGTTCATCTGGGCTGGGAACTAATAGTTGGGAACTAATACAGTATTAATATTCTTTAAATATTTGCTCAAAATGTATATAATAGAAGAGGAATAAACTGATTTTCTTTTCAAAACATTTCTATATAGAAACAAATACCTTGCTAATTCATTTCTGTTGGCCAATGCAGGGTCAGTTTTCCAAAAATAATTAGATAAAACATTTCCCAAGTTTTGGTAATTTTAATTCCTGTTTTTAATTTCATGATTTTTCTGAACCAGACAGTTTTCTAGAGAGTGTTTAAAATTAGGTAATAAAATTTATTAATTCTGGTGAAAATCTCTGTGTTGTTCAGTTTGGGCACTCCAGCTGCATGTAACCACACATGGCCAGCATATTCCAGTGGTGCTTTAGTGCACCTTATAAATGTGTTTTTCTAGCCTACAGCCCATCTGGGTCATACTTTGTGGTCTAATGTGTAATATATCTAAACCTTAGCCCATATGCTATGAGAGCTTGGAACATATACATCTTATTCAACCTTATATGTTAGGCCCATTACAGTGCTTGGCAAAGAGAGTGAGTGTTCATATATATTTGATGAAATGTCACAAGGGTATTATAGTTTTTCTCCCCTTTACCCATGTGCAAAATTGTGCTTGGCATCTCAGAAGTAAAATTTTTATTGTTTTTATTACATAGTTGGTGTATATCTTTATGTATTAAATGATTATTTGTGTTAACATTAGAAGCTTTTAGTATGCTTTCATGTTGTTTCCATGAATCCTTTTCTAGATTAAGTTTTCTGTTTGGTAGAATATAAATGTTTTCCTTGATAATATCTGTAAACCAGCAGGCAGGCTCAGTTTTAGTTAAGGGCTGATAAGTAAAATATGTAACTGTTGAAAGATCTTGTTGCTTTTGTTTTAATTTAAAATAATTAAAACAACCTTATTTATTATATTGGCTATAAAAGATAATTTCACAAAATCTACAGCCAAATAACATTACATACTCTTTTAAAAAAAGAAAAGATTCTAAATTGGACCTAAAACTGTTGTGTCTTCTTAGGTTAGATCTAATAACTAAGAATAGAAATTAACTGGGCTCAGGCATGGTGGCTCATGCCTATAATCCTAGCACTTTGAGAGGTCAGGGCTGGAGGATTGCTTGAGCTCAGGAGTTCAAGACCAGCCTGAGGAAGAATGAGACCCTGTCTCTACAAAAAAATAGAAAAATCAGCCAGGCGTGGTGGTGCATGCCTGTAGTCCCAGCTACTTGGGAGGCTGAGGCAGGAGGATCACTTGAGCCCATAAGTTTTAGGTTGCAGTGAGATATGATGATGCCTCTGCACTCTACCTTGGGTGGAGAGGAAGGGAAGAAGGGAGGAAGGCTCTCTTGAGTAAATTCAAGTAGCCTCATTTGCATTCCTTCTTTTGTAACTCTGAAGATTATTTCATTAGATAATCAGAACCCTGTCACTAATATTCACCAATAAAATCTTTTTCTTCTGAGGATTTTCATCTTATTTCACAAATGGCTCTGGCACTTCTCCCCCAGAGCATATGAGAGTATTGTGGTTTAAAGGTTGCTTTATTTTTGTTGAAAAGGATGAATTATGCAAAGAGAATTAGAAAATGGCAATTTGAGGAATTGAATACAGTCATTCCTTAGTATGGGGGGTGGATTTGGTTCCAGGATACTCTTCCATACCAAAATCCATGGATGCGCGAGTCCCTGATATAAAATGATGTAATATTTGCATAAATCTGTGCACATCCCTTTGCATACTCTAAATCATCTCTAGATTACTTACAATACCTGATACAATATAAATGCTATAGAAATAGTTGTTATACTGTGTTGTTTTTTATTTTTGTTATTTTTTAATATTTTTTTTTTTTGGTAAATTTTTCGAACTGTGGTTGGTTGAACTTGTGAATGTAGAACCCACAGATAATGAGGGCCCACTTTCCAACTTTTTCTATTTTACTTCAATTAAATAAGTTAGTCCTTGCCGTAAGTTGTTTTAGTGTTTATCCCAGCTTTGGTTTTTTTTATTGAAGATGATATTCTCCCTTATTGGAAAAAAAGATTGACTTTCAAAAAGAAAAACAAATCTGAGCAAAGGGAACATACGTTAGAGACTATGATTGTGCTTGCTGTAGAAGTGTTCTTTGAAATTCTATATAATTATTAAAGTTTGGCTATAATTTGACTCCCAGCAAGGCAAAAAGAAATACCTGACTGATAATAAGATTAACAGTGTTGATAAAATGAAACTATACTAGTTGATTAGGAAAAAGATATTTTTCCTGAAATTGGAATCTGAGAGAAATTTCTTACATGAGCCTTTATAAAGGAGGCATTGAATAAATAGGTGACTAGCTCTCTCCAAGTAAATATAGTAGGGATTTTGAATGACGTAACTCTTAGTCACAATTGGGTAAACGTGATTCTTTAGAGAACAGCCCTGTCCAATAGAAATACAATACAAACAACATATGTAATTTTGAATTTTCTAGTAGGCACGTTAAAAAGTTAAACAGGTGAAATTAATTTTAATAATATATCTAAACCCAATATATTCAAAATATTATCTCAACATGTAATCAATATAAATCATTAATGGTATTTTACCTTTTTCATACTAAGTCTTCAAAACCTAGTGTGTATTATTAATATTTTGTGCCTTACAGCACATCTCAGTTCAGATGTTAAGTTTTCGTCAGAAGTAGTCTGTATTTGTGTTTCTTTCTTTCTTTTTTTTTTTTTTTTGTGGATATGGGGGGATCTCGCTGTGTTGCCCAGGCTAGTCTCAGACTCTTTACCTCGAGTGATCCTCCTCCTGCTTCAGCTTCCTAAGATGCTGAGATTACAGGCATGTGCCATCGTGCCCAGCTGTATATATACTTCATAAAATTTACAGTTGAAAAAGTAAATTTATATACCGAAGCTTCAAACATACTTAAATTTTCTAGGAACCAAATCTCACATATCACTTTTTAAATTTAATTTCAAGTGCTCAATAACCACATATGAACAGTAGCTACTATATTGAACAGTGTAGTTCTAGAATATCTAGAGTTAGAAAAACCTTATCTGGGAGTACACATCACAGTCACCTTATGCCTTCAACATACATGATCTTGGAAATGATTCAGTATATCTGGGGTGGTGCCTTGGCATATGTATTTTGGGAAGACAAAATGAGCTACATATACTTAATGTAACCACGAGTAGTGATTCTTGCAACTAGACTTTTGATAAGAATTCAGCAGTAAGAGCCCAAAGTGCCAGTATGCAACATTCCCAGCTTGAAAATTCTTAGAATTGAATTCTGAATTGGCTAAGTCCTGTGCTGATTTGAAAGAGAAGGTTACATGGGAAATCAATAATGGTGAGACTGTCAACTAATGAGTAGAATTGTGGACTTCAAGAAAATCTCTACGACCCTTTGGAGAGGCTTCTTAAAGGATACAGGATTTAAGGCCTTTTAAAAATTGCTAAGATTTAGATGGGAGAGCATTCCAAGTATGGGAACATTAGTACAATTTCAGCCTATATTGGAGAAGAAATTCTGAAGTAAGATGGAAAGCCAGAGTAAGGGAGAAATTTTTGTTTATTAAGAGGGCAGCATGAAGACACTTGGATATTTGAGAGAAGATAGGGGAGTTTATCAGTTAGGCATGCTTTTAGCTGCAAAAAAGCTAAAAAGCAAAACAAAAAAACCCAATCCTAACTAATAGTGAGTTTATCACTAAAGACATTTAATTATCTCGCATAGTAAGAAATCTGGAGAAAGACACTCCGGCTAATGTAGCAGCTTGGTGATTTTATCAAGCAGCTAGGTTTTTTTTCATTATTGGAAATGGGCTTTTTGTCTCAGTGCTTGTTGCCCTTATGGTTCCAAGATGGCTGTGTAGCTCCAAGAATCACAACCAATTCAAAGACAGGAAGGACAACAGGCAAGGGGATGTTGGCAAAGGACAGCCCAACTACCAGTTTCCTTCAGCAGTGCTTTCCTCTTAGCAGCAAAGGATTAAATTTCCTAGAAGCCCCTGTAAGTCTTCTGTATACCTCTTTGTCCAGAACTAGGTCAGTGGAGTTTGCTATAGGTGTAATGTCCTCTTAACTGTATTAAACATTGCTTCATTTTAAAATATTCTTACTTAAGGTGGAATCAAATGAACTTTATGTAAGGCCTGGTCTTGCCTGGGGTAAGTGACGTTGGGTAAGTCACCTGCAAAATGAGTCAGTGAGGGTGGAATGGGTATGCATTGAATTAATATATGTGAAATGTTTTATAAACTGTACAGTACAAAACAGATGTTGGTAGCAGTGCTATTACAACTGAGACACTAGCTCTCAAGACAGTTAAGTGGTATGTCCAGGATGTCACAGCTATTAAGGGATATGGTTGATAACCAAACAAGGCTGTATAGTGAAGTGGAAAAATCAAGAGTTTTGAGTAGTAACATACTAGAATGAGCTCATAAATTGTGTGTGTGTGTGTATGAGTGTTTGGATAGGCATTCCCTATTTTTTTTACCATGTACTTTCCTAGAAACTATGTAGTAAATCAGAAGTTATTTTTTTCTGTGATAATGGTGTCATATTTAGAGTTACATACCCAATTAAGGACTCAGCATTAAGTAAATAAGAATATGGCCAACAGTGTGTCCTAAAGCAAATATATAGTAATTGAAATTCTGTAATTATTTAAAATAGTAATGTCATGCTTTAAGTTTATTAAATGGACATAATATGCATTACATTGAGTATACATTGAGTATACATAGAGCAAATAAGAATACCATGGCACCTTTTCATAAAGTAGTTACAAAACTAACTTGCAAGCTATCCATTAAATATTAATTTTTTGGCATCTTAAAAGTCCTTAAGCGCTTTGGAAGATGATTTTAATGGTCTAAAATAGATTATAATGAAAGCTACTTAAAGAGTGACTTTTTTTCCTCTCACTTTTCCCTTAGCAAACAGAGGCTATGAGAATTTCATGGTATACACCTGATCCCTCCTAGCAGTACTATAAAAGCTTTTTAATGTCATTTTGTTAAAGATTGTGGTCTACCCACTACAAAGAATTTGTAAAATAGATTATTATTGCATGATAATACATTTAACCATTAAATAGCAATAGATAATCCCTTTAAAATTTGGAAAATGTGGAAAATATTAAAAAGTGGCAGAAAAGTCACCCATGTTGCCACCCAAAGATAACCAATGTAAATATTTTGATTTATTTTTTGCCAATCTTGCAAATAACAAAGATAAGTCTTGAATCAGCCTTTTCCTCCTCTTCTTCAGAATTCCTGTGTTTTTTTCAGAACAGCAAACATAGCTGATTGTAGTTAGATCAAAAACAGCCCTCAAGGAAGCAGTGATCCTATTAAGACTCTACACTAGGTACCATGTTTACAATTATTAGACTAATTCATACTTCATTGAACAGCGATATAAAAAGTTCCTGGATAAAAACAACTACTGGATAAAAAAGAGCTTCCAAAATTCATAGAATTAATAGGACAAAGTAGATGTAGACTTGTGGTTTAAGTCAGTAATTTGGTGGAATGTAGAAAATAAAGGGATAAAGGCAATGAGAATTGTAGTCTGAGGGATTAGAATCACAGAACTCAGTGCGAGAAGGGAACTGAACCAGCTAGATTCTTGTGCAGCTCCCAGTTTTATGGGTAGGGAATTGGGCCCTCAGCAGTGAAGTGACTTATCCAAGACTGTGTAGCCAGCTAGTGTAAAAGCCAGGGCTAAGAGAACCCAAGGCCCCAGACTTAACAGTTTAAACTCTGTCTCTTATACAGGAGGCAGCAAAAAGTGGGCCTGATGTTAGAGAAAATGAATTCTACAAATGTTAACTTTATATGAAGTTTGTGGTGCCCATCTTCTCTAACATTATTTGGATCTCTGTGGCAAAGAAATGAAAATAGTATAAACTTCAAGATTCAAACACCTAAAGTCAAATTCTGACCAATTCGTTTTTGGTATTGTTGCTTTTTCTTTGTGATTTCATCATTTTAAAGAAATATAACATGCTATATATTGAATATTAGTCTAGAAATCCAAACCCACAGTAGGAAAAAACAAGATAGAGATTATTATTTTAAGGCCTAAAAACTGCACCATCACACAAAAGCTACTGAATAAAGCATTACAGATCATAAAAGACAATAAAGTGTATTATGAATATGCACGTATCTCACTGGGTCAGGAGAGATGACAAAGCCAAGGCCAATATATCCCTTCAGGCAGTGGCCCTGTAGAGCAAATTCAGGAGCAAAGAAAATGCTTTTTAATATAGTCTGTATTTAAGATAACGCCTCACTTAGTATTTATAATGAAGCAAAGATCTTGGTCCAATTAAAAAGGACATTAGACCGGGGTCAGTAAATAAATGACAACCTTGTACCTTAGTGTTGCACCCACACCCACACCCCACCCCCCAGCCCTCCTGTTTGCTCATGACAGATGTGGATAATTAATCAACTCACTTTATACTGAACCCAGAGATGGTTTAAGACTCCTTAATGGAACATATTTTTGGCAGCCAATTCCTGTAAATCAATAGAAATTGGCAAAAATGATAAACCCTATTTTCCAATCTGGCATTAGATATTTTCTGGTTATTTTCCTTTCAAAAGTAGACTAAGGTAAAGGTTAATAAGCCAATCAGTAACCGTACAAGAGGCAACAACTACCCACATGTAGAGTAAAAAAGTTTTTTCCTCCATGGCACAATTTTATCTAATTGGATGACTTGTATGTAATTTTATTAATATAGAATGCAAAATACTACTTTGGGTGCACAGCAGTTTATTCTAGAATGGCATTTGTAATGCCCCTTGTTTCTTAGAAGTTCTTAGTAGTTTTAGAAAATGATGGGGAATTGCATGTTAAGAATTTATTTTTATATCTAGCCTATGTATAATTTAATGTTGGATTATTGCATGGAAATTGTATATAATGAGTATTTATAATAAAATTGTGCTCTGTCATCTCAACTTCTTGAATGTTATGATATTTCATCCATTCAATAAAAGATATGAGAAGACAAATTAATTGGAAAATATAAGAGCAATGAAGTTCATAATAGTTCTTCCTGTTGTACTAGGAAGTGAATTTTTTCCCCTCAAGTTAGAGGAGACTATTTTTTGTGGAAAAGATGTGTAGAATATGTAGCCATAGTTTTCAAAAAGAAGGCGGGATTGTTGGTATAAGTGCCTTTTTCTAAGTTAAGATGCCTGTGATTTCATCCCAGAGGACAAACACGTGAGTGTCTTGGAAGAGGGGGGACCCAAGCCTATAAATATAACTTGAAAAAACTCCCCAGATCGTTTTGAATCTCTCTTGCCCTCAAGGATTGCTGAGACCTGGGAACTTTAAGAATTTAGGTGGAAAATTAAAACTGGGTTTGTTTTCCAGGCACAATTATAAGGAGAGAATTACTGTGGGGAGCTGCCAGGCCATTTAGCCATTTTATTCTCATAAAAGGGCAGCCATACATAGTTTGATATAGGTATATGTTTTACATAAATATTAGTATTTCAAAGATTTTAAATACCTTTTAATCACTGAGTAGTCTCTTTACAGAATTGTTTTTTACTTAAGTCATTGGTTTAGATTAATCAAATGGTCCCATGTTTCTGAGTTTGTTGCTATTTTGATAGTTATCTTTTTTTCAAGTTCTGATGCCTGAAATATAGGATTATATGTTACCAAGATGTATAATATATATGTGTGCATGTATATTTGAGGCCAATGCACATGTGTTGTGTATGATCAGATTATTATAATGTGGAGTAATTGAAAGCATTATAAGCTCTGTGTTATAATATCTGTTATTTATAGATATGAAAGTAAATCATGCTTATTGTAGACATTTGGGGAAATGAAGAAAAGGATAAAGTAGAAATTTGAAATCATTTTGCTTTCAAAATGATTTGAAATAACAGCTATTAATATTTTACATGTTCCCTTATTTTTCTGTCATGCTATAAATACAGTTTTATATTTTGCTTTTTAAAATTAGTATTGTGGAATGACCATTTTCTGAGGATATTCATTAAAAATGCAATTATTTAGCCTTATCATAAGAAAATGTATATACAATGTCTGGCACAGTGCCTGACACATTAATAAGTATTCAGCAAATAAAAAGTCCCTTAGAGTTGGAAAGGTTGCTCAGGCTGGTCTCAAACTCCTGAGCTCAGGCAATCTTCCCATCTCGGCCTCCCAGAGTGCTAGGATTACGGGTATGAGCCACCAAGCCCAGCCTTCCACTTACCTTTGAAAAGATATTTAACCTCAGTTAAGGCACAGTTTCCTCATCTGGAAAATAAAGATAATAATGTCTATCTCATGTAACTGTAGTTAGAACAGTTTCTGACAAATGGTAAGCAGTCCATAAATGTTCTTACTGTTATCACCATTGGTAATATGAAGGATGTAAAAAATCACTAGAATGACAAAATTTGATGAGTCCTTATAAGCATTATAGTTTTGGTGTTTCTTTGCTAATTATTCTCATTCGAGAAAGAATTCTCATATCCTTTGTGTAATAGCTGTGCTGTTGCAAGTATGACCACTTAGACATCGTTTTCCTTGTAATTTCTAATTATACATGCTTCAGGCTACTCTAGTCATAACTTATTGTCATAAAAATAATAATGATTCAAATAATGTGAAAAATTTGTAGAGCGATTGCAGACATTTAGAGGACCTTGAGTCTTTGGAATAAGAACTGTTAGTAAGCACATGGATTGTTGTCTCTTCTTTTTAGGGCTACATCTTCAGTAGTTGCTGTGGCTTGTTAGAGATCTTGTCCGTGCTCATTGTAATTGTGGTATTTTTCTCTTTCTCTCTAATGGCCCCCTGATGATTTTATTGACGCACTTTAGGGAGGATGATCAGCTGGTTTAGTACTTGTACCATGCCTTCATTAAGGATATTTAGTATGCTGCCACAAATACTCACTTTGTGTCAAACTGGCTAAAGGTAGAGAAGAAAAGTGGAAGGAAGCAAAGACACAGAAGGAATAGAAATACCATGATTCCTGCCTTTAAGGAGTTTACAGTCTAGTTGAGGGGATATAACTTACATACATGTTTAGTTAATACTCAGAGAATTTACAGACCTAAATGTATGTCACATCTCATATATATAAGGTAGGAAGTAATTGAGCAAGGTCAGGAAAAGGACAAATCAAGGAAAGGCATTTCTCTGATGGAATCTAAATAGTCCTTACATATAAATACAAGACTAACAGCAGTAGCAGTCTACACTGAATGATCATATTTATTTTATTTGACCTTTGTGATAGTCATAAAAGGTAAATTAAGAGTTATGTAATATGGCTGCCAAATGCACGTAGGTAATGTATGTAATGGAGTCAGAGTTTAATTCAATATATTTCTGGAGTGAGTAGTACAAGTTTTAGCATTATTTGCCATTACAGTTAACTTCCAGACAGAGATATCTGTTTTGTTTTCTAAAGCCAGAACAATTTAGGTTTTTTGGGAAGCATAAATTTTAGAGACAAATGGGGCAGTCCAAGTGCTTCAGCTTACCCAGGGGCCCTGAAGTAAATTCTATATATACATATATGAGTGGTTAATTAATATTTGACTGAGTGAAGTATTGAAATGATTTTGACTTTAGAAGAACTTTAAAGCATTCGATGAGTCATTTGAAGTAAAATCATGATGTATTTTTAAAAATGTGGGTACTCTGTGAGCTAAACAACTTTTTAATGGTCATAAGGCAATTTAACATAGTGGCTAAAAGCACAGATTCTGGGGCCAGGTTAGGGTCAAAATCCAGCTCTGTGAGCTCCTACTTCTTAGTTATTGGACTTTGGACAAGTTATTTAGTCTTTGCTTTAGTTTCCTCATCTATAAACATGGGCTTAAATAATACTAATAACTTCCTCATAGGGATACCGTGAAGATCAAAATAGTTAATATATGTAAAACACCTAAAAAAGGATCTGGCACCAAGTAAGTCATATGTGTTAGCAATTAATAATGTTACAACTTTGCACTGCATATTAGGTATATTTTATTCATGTTATTAGATTAGGTAGATTCTTAGGAGTTTCCTGGCACACTGTAACCTTTTTGTCTATAGAAAATATAATTCAGGTTACAAACTAAGTGAAGCTTTTGGGACATAAAAGTTCATACATTAGAATTGGTTAGGCTCCAGATTATTTAGTATTTGCTAGATTAAAGTCACTGGTAGTGGACTTGTTTCTTGAAGGCATTAGGTCCTGTGCACATAAAGCTTATGTGTGAGTATATGTGATCCAAATTGGTAGCTCCGTTTATGAGCAAATAGCCTGAATGCTTGAATTTGAAATGAACGTTTGCTGTTTTATCATTTGAGTGTCAAGTCAAGAATATTTTGGTTCCAATACATAATAGTTGTAAGTAACTTTGGGTAGAATTCTCCCTTTATTTTGTACTTCTGATGTATTTAATTCTTCCCCACAACTGCTGCAAGAAAATATAATTAAATGTATAGCCAATTTCTCAATCTCAGAAGCACATATTAAAGTATACCTTCTAATTTCTGTTGCTTTTGTAGGTCTTGAATATTTAAGCATTTATTGGTAAGTGCCTGATACATAGTTATTGCATGGATGAATCGTAGTGCATAGGGTTAAGTAGAGTAAGATACGTTGGAGAAGGGGCACAGTGCCCAAGAAGACCCATTAGTGAATTACTTACCTAGTGGTAAAGGTCTGAACTAGGATGCTGACAGATGAATGGAGGGAAAAAAAAAGAATAAATGTAGTAGATACTGCAGAAGAAAGTTAATGAAGCCTAATGACTGAGTAGCTATGTAAAAATAGTTGTGATCAAAATATCATTTAAAATCATATCTACTACTGGCCATGATCTTTGTATCTTCTGATTTCTAGAATCATTATTGTATTCTGTAAATTAAATTAGCCTTTACCTGGGTACGTAGTTTTCACCTAACAAACATAATTAAGGTAGACCAGAAAAAGTCAACATACATATGCGTATGTGTGTTGTATAGTGTTATTAAAGATTCCCTCTTAGTAACGTTGATTGCTTTTCAAGAAAACTAGAAAAAAACAATTTTAAGAAAACAGCATTTATGGCTAAATGCTACTTTCTAAAACTTTGAAGATAAAGTAAGAATAATACCTTAGGAATTGGTAAGTGTTCAAACATAAATGTCTTGAATGTTCTGGAAAATAACAGAAAATCTAGGAACAGAAAATGATAGGAACACTGTCATTAGCTCTTGTAAGGAGAGGTCCAGAGGCTAATTTAAATGTCTTTTCCAGACTTTTGTATCTGTTTTTTGTGATATTAGTTATTATACTGAGTTATTATTAATATATGGTAGCAACTTCTGGAATTCCTCATCCAATTTTTGAGGATTGTTTTTGAAGATGTGAGTGTAGGCTATTTTGTTGATTAGAAATGGAACATTGATGAGCATATAGTTAAGTCAGAGGATTGTCATACTTAACAGATCTACACTGATGTATTTGGAATTCTATCTATCTTCTGGTTTCTTTATAACCTTAGACAATTTTTCTTTAACGCCGAACCTGAGTTTCTAAATTTGCAAAAAGTATAATGTGATGTTTTCTAACTTAGTACCAGGGATCCTTTAGTTCTTGAATTGTTTCTCTGGCAACAATGCATTCTGCTCTTTTTATGTCTGTTACTTTGGATAATTGTCTAATCTGCACATAACAATGTTTCCTATTTATGTGTATTCCTTTTGCTGTCTCTTAGTCATTCACTTTTCCCCGGGAATTCATTTGTCCTTTTCCTTAGCTATTTCTTTTTAAAATTTTTCCTTTCAGTTTTAATTTGCAATTTTATTTCCTCTCTTTGAAGCCATCTGCTGCCATGTACTTTGCTTTCTGTGTCATGATACTGTTTTGATGCTGCTGGATTTATATTCTGTAACAATAGTTTATGAGCCTTAAGGTTTTTAAAAAAACATGAATAGTATGATGTATTCCTCTAATAATTAGCACATAATGATTATGTTAATTAGCATTCTTAGCTTAGAAAGTATGCATAGATGCAGAACTTTATGCTATATTTTATTGATAATTGTATTTAATATTACATAGCGATGTTCATGCATTTATCACTTTGGCCTATCTTTTCCCTACTTGTTATGCAGCACTTTCCTGCTGAATAATTTTTCATACCAATTCTAAGTAAATTGTTAATTATTTATTAGGATTTTAAAATGTAATAAATAATAATAAAACACCATTGTATTCAAGTAAGAATTAATGAATATTCCAGAGACATTAATTTATAAACGAGAACTTCAATATTAAGAGCACATGAGGTCATGGCTCTGTGGGGCACCACTAAGTGACAGTGTCCCTAGTCACAGGTCGACACAAATTGTCTATGCAGCTGAATAGGACTGCAAAGCACAGACCGTTGTGAAACAATCATTTTCTTTATAGACAGACAGAGTGTGTTCTTCTTAAACAGGAGAGCTTGCTATCACTTTTGAATAATGAGTTGACTGACAAACATATTGTAGAGAATAGGATGGTTTTTTAAACAGTTGTTTTCTTTTTCTCCCCTCTTCAGAACAACTTTTTTATTATTACTGTGAAATAGATTTCAGAGCTTGTATTCCAAGATAGCTGTGTGAAAATTAGCAAATCTGTTGTCACCTAATAATGCATAATAGTAAAAAATATTAGAAAACATTTTTTCTTGGTAATTGTTGGTAGATCCACTTTCTGGTTATACTTAAAGTGTATTGAAGTATTTTAGGAATGTTGGCTGTAGTCTGGCATGATCTGGTACATTATTCATTCATCCCCTCAATATATTAAATACTTTCTTCGGGCACTGTGATTGGGGTTAACTATATTAATTCAAAATGCATTTTTTTCTTTTTTGATCTAAAGGCAGTTTTTAATTGAGAAACAAAACACAGTCAAAATCCTCTGATCTCAAAAATTTTCTGTAGCGACACATACATAATAAATTATGCTTAATGTTGAGAGAAATAAGTTTTAAGATTTGTTTTCCACCTTCAAGGACCATGATTTAATTGGAAAGCAACTATGTCTTGCTACAGTAATCGATGTCATACATGTAGGATGGCATTATTGTCTACATTGAGATACTTTTGAGAGTAAGAGGGGGCACTCTTTATAGTAATAGATAATAAACAGAAATCAGAATTCTCCTAGGCAGACATGGACCTAGGGTTCCCAGTGAGTAGATGCACTAATGATTGGGTGGGAACTCTGAGGAAGAAGTGAGTAGTGGAGGCTTGAGTGGTCACATAAGCTTCAAAGGTGGCCTTAGAATTGAACAAGAACAATCAGGAAGTCATTCTGGTGATTCTTGCCCAGATGGGGTTTATAATAAATGTACCAATTTGGCTGAAATAGAAATTTGGTTAGGGAAATAGATGGTTGTAGTTGGACTACTTTGTACTGTAGACTATGTGATCTTAAGAGTTACTTTACCTCAGTATCCCAGTTTACCATCTGAAAAATGGAGATGATAGAATCTGTCTCATAGGGTTGTGTGATGCTTGACTGTGTGTACCTCATGCAAAGTGCTGTGCAGCACTTACAAGTGATCACTAGATAGTGATCAGCTGTCTAGAACACCCTGACAGAATTTTAAACTGCTGAGAGTATTTGGCCATGTGCAGAATGGATTGGGCTGAGAGATTGGCAGCAGAGAGAATTTGACAGAATTAGTAATTAGATAAGGGGAGGTGGAAAAAACGGGTAGAAGGAAATGATGATTGCAAGTCTAAATGACTGGAAGACCAGGAGAATTCAGCAGAAATAAAAAATTTCAATTATAAACATTACCAGTTTTGAAGGGACGTAGGCTATCCAGTTAGAAATGGTCAGCTGGCAGCTCCATGAAGAATTAGTTTGGAAATACTCCAAATAGGGGGCAACTGAAGGCTTGTAAGTGAATGAGAACTCTCTAGATGGAGTTGGTGGGATGGTGGAGTGGACGATTGATGAGGGAACTTTGGAAAAATCCATTTTTGGATTCTAGAAGGTAGAAAAACCAACTAAAAGAGAGGATCAGAGGATCAAATCAACAAGAATAGTCTTTCCCAAAAAGTGTGTTATACCAAACACTAAATCTGTGGGGTGGTAACAGGTAACGTGGGAAAGAAAATCTGTGGTTAAATACTTGTTCACTACAAGAATTTTCTGGGCTTTTAGCATACATTCACATGCATGGCAGATCTCCACGAGTGGAACGTGCGAAGTAGTGTCGCACAGATGTTTCTGATCACAGAACCCGTCCCCCCCCAGAATGCCTCATGGGGGCTAGTGTTCCAGAACACACACTTTAGGAATCATAGAAACCGAATGAGGAAATATGTTTAAGAAGGAAGGAGTTAAAAAAAGTGTGGAATGTCACCGAGAGACTAAGGGAGATGAGAGATGAGAAGCAGCCTTTTCATGTTCTTGTTAGATGGTCGTAGCGACCTTTGAGAGCACAGGTCAGTAGCGTGACTTCAGTAGGCATCGATTTATAGGGAATTAAAGACGAGTCAGTGATGGAGAAAGGAAGGCATCATTCCATCTGTGTTAATTCAGGTGTAAAGTATGACTGATAGGAATGACCTGGTCATTACTGAATGTTTATGTGTCCTATGTATGTTATTTTTATCGTACATAATAAAATTGTTATATTTCTAAATAACATGCCCTTTTTGTTTAATGTTAATCATTTGATATTAGTGCTGGAGGGGACTTTAACAGTCATCCAGAGCAATCCCTCTGAGAACCATTAGTTTCCTTTTTATAAGGTAATGGCACAAATTAAAATTATTTTCTTAGCCACAGCATCAAGCATTAAGCCATTTTCCCCCTGTTTGCTTAAAAGTATATCAGAAAGATAAGCCTTATTCAATTGTGTGTTTTTACAGTGTCCATCTTACGTGAATTTTAGTCCAATATTTAAGGCCATCTCTGGGTATATTCTGCTCTTTTGTGCAACAGTGATACAGATACTTAATTCCCACTTACACTATAAAAGGAGGAAAGTCACTTTAACACCCTGTAGCCATAGACATAAATAGGTTATTTTAATTACAGCTATTTCAACATTTTTAAAGATACAATATTATGCCATTGGACTGATGGCTGACTTTGCAGTACAAGTAAAATTTGTTTTTACATCAAATACATTATGCCCAACAAATCTGTCTATCACCAAACAAACCTGCATTTCAGTGACCTGTTTGTGTTAACCCCATTGTGTCTGGAGGTGACTTAATGCCTTATAACAAATCAGAAGTCCCGTAGACTTGGCGACCGTGTTTCGGTCAGCTTTGCATTCGCTACAGCTAACGACCTAGTGCCTTATTCAGCACACGTTCACGTGTTCCGTCTTCCGAAGTATCGGCTGACAGCAGAACCATCTTGGACACTCTGGTACAGGCCTCCTTCCCCCTCAGAGATTGTGTCACATGAAAGATTCTGAACTTTGTAGTAAAGAAACTTGTTTGAATTAAAATTATTTCTTATTTTTAAATTGTGGTAAAATACACATAAAATTTACCGTCCTAACCATTTTAAATGTAGTCCGGTGGTACTAAGTACATTTATGTTTTGCAAACCATTACCACCATCCATCCGCAGAACTCTTCATCTTGTGAAACTGAAACTTTATACCCGTTAAACAGTAACTCCCCATTAAACCCCTCCCCCAGCCCCTGGCAACTAGCTTGTTTGAATTTTTTAACCCATTTCCAAACTTACGTCACAGTAAATAAGAACCCTTTTCCTCTTGGCATCTACTTATATTCCCTAGAAGTTGCACGGGTCTGAGAATGCAGGATTAGTCTTCAGTTAGTATATAACAGATTAATTAAGGAGTATTTTGTCTCAGAAGTTGTGTGTGAATCCTGAGAGAAAAGCACCCTCTTCTAGAATGGCCATTTGATTAAGAGAGGAATTGAATATTTAGGAAGATCCAGGGGGAGTATTGAGAGGGTGTTTTGGGGTGGCATTGAAGTATGCTGGAACGATCCCTGACCTAGGAGAGAGAAAACTGGGTTCTTCATTTTGCATTGCCACTGACTGGCTCGCCTCTCAGGGCGTCTGTCCCTGTCTGTGAGCTGGATGCATTCTGAGACTGCTGGCTCTCCAAGTTATTCTATGTTGAATGACTGAGCAATATTGTGAAGGGGATTGAATTGAAAGTAGTGCTGAGAATTTGATGAGAACATCGAATAAGAGGGAGAGAGAGAATCTGGGAATTGACACAACAAAAGGACAAACACCTCAAAAGGAATATGTGGAAGGCTCAAATAACGGCAAAGCCAAGACAAATGTAAGTGTAGACATAAAAGATTTATCCTGGTTGTCCCTGGATTTATTGGAATAACTTGGTGGTTAGGGAGAAGAGAAAGTGGGTGCTGAAATAGGCCATGTACTAGAACTATTCAAGGAGGTGATATGTGTAAGGAAAACTGGTACCTAGTTGGTGTTCAACAAATACTAGTTCCCTTCCCCATAATTTCAGGCTGTCTGAGCCTGAAAACTTCCGTCGTGTTTCCACTAACGTGAGGTGGGCAGAGAATATAGACTTGTCATCTTTCTGAGACACATGAAAATATATGGTGAATAGAGAAAAAAACAGGCCTCCCCCTCCCCAGCTTCCTCACCATTGCTTTGCCAGCTCCTGCTCTCCTGTCTTTAATATCTTCAGTGCTTGGTTGATGGGAACAGTTGTATAGAACAGTTCTTAATTTATTGAGCCATATAACCTAAAGATCCTCCTCAAAATAAAGGTTTCCCTAGGTACAAATTCAGTGGCTCAGAGAGAGTGCTTTGGTTTCATTCAAATTTGTTATTTCGTTGATAGTATGTATAAAAAAAATTAGACTGCTACCACTGCATGCTGAAATCAGGTTAAAGCAGCTAGTTTGTGTCCTAGAAGGTTTTAAAGGGATATCCTATAGTCAGTTTTTAAAGTGATACAGAAACATAATTTCAGAACCAACTGTTTTGTAACTTTACAGGATTTGGAACTTGAAAAGAATTATAATTTTAAAAATGATTTGCAAGAATTCCCAGAAATTATATTGTCAGTCTTCTCATGGAATTTTAATTTTATCAAGATTTCCCAAACTTATTTTAAAGTAAGGGTACATTATAAAGTACTAAAAGAAAGAGCAATTATGTAGTCAGTGTTACGTGATTTACTAAACCAATGATGACGATGATAATTTGTAATAATATCTAATTAAGCACTTACTATATACCAAGCACTAAATGCTTTATGAATTTTGAGTTGCATACTTTGATTCTGAAATGTATTTGTTTTCTTTGTTTCTTTACTGATGGAAAAAAATTAGTCTATGTAGATATCAAGTAGGCTAATTCACTATTATTGTTCATTCATCATTATAGCCCAACAGCCTCTTGTTCATGTTCAGTGTTAAAAAATAAACATTTTACTTAATAAATAATTGAATGGTTTATATAATTCCAGAAGTATTAAATGTTGCTTTGGAATATAGTTCTCAACTTACATTTTAAAGTAAGTTAAGATTAAGATGTTCTGGAAATATACATTCCAAGTAAATGAGACAATGTTATAAAAGTTGTACTTGGGAACTTTTAAGCTAGAAAACTCTGATCTCTCTTTTATCTGCCTCATAGAGTAGGTAAATGTTTCCACAATTAAAAATAAGGAATCCCACTGAGTTTTCCACCTATAAGGATTTAATATTTAATATATATGGGAATTTACATCATGCTAACTGCTAAAAAGCATATAGAAAAAGATCGCATAGCTTCCATCCGTTTAGCAAATCTCTACCTTAGTTTACAACTCTGTGCCTTAGTCCATCGAATATGAGTAATTTCATAGATAGGAATTCAGATGTATTTTCCTATAGCTTAAAATCTGTTTTCATGGATGCCTTATATAACTTCTTCACAAATACGGTTGCTCCCCTGTTCCATTAGGGAATAGAAATGCCTTCTTGGCTTCTCTAATTCTAATTTGAAATTCTTTTCCTACTCTTTTTTTAGAAAAATTAGTTTTGTTATTTCATCCAGGGCTATTAGGTTTGGGGGAGGGGGCATTATTTATGCCATTCCCTCTCAAACATTAAGCCAGAGTATGAGAACTGGGGTGGAGAGTGTGGGCCGCAAAGCATTGCAGGCAGCAGAAACAACCTACGCAAAGGCCTTGAGGCAAGTAAGAGCTTGGCAGTTTTGAGGAACTACAAGAAGATGCCTGTGGTTGGAGCCTAGTGAGGGCGAGAATGGTGGAGCTGATGTTGGAAAATGAGCAGGGCCTCGGAGACTACGGTAGTGAGGAGTGGGCTGGGTCTGCCTTTTGCCAAGTGGTAAAGTAGGTCAGTACTGGGTTGGCAGTGCACTGGGGTCAAATGTCAATTTACCCAATTACTAAAGTCTCTAAACTCATTCCCACAACTCTGAAATGGGGGTAGTAATACCTTTTTCAGAGATGGGCTGGGTGGAGTAACCAAGTGCAGTACTTTCCACTATTCAGTAAATGGCAAGCTTAACTTACTGGTCCATCCCTTACTCTAGACTCTTTGCTTCTTCTCATTTTTTCCATCCTGACCAATTAAAAATAAATTATGTAAATTAAGTTCTAGAAGAGATTTCTCCAAATTGATATAATTTAACAAGTAGAAATGGCAGTTTGAAAACTTACTTAAACTTGAAATTTCATACACTGAAGAGTTCCTGTTGTTTCCATTGGCCTCATAGGAAATGATCATGGTAGTTCGACCTCACTAATAGTCTTGTTTTGATTTGTTTTGCCTCAGAAGTAATTATAAAATATATATAACTCATTTGGATAATCTTAAATGCCATCCCCTGGGAATTTTATTACATACTAGCAGCTCCATCTCATACCAAGTCATTCAGAGTCCTTTTTAACAGTTTTCTTTTAGATAAATATGTACACAAAGTATATCACATTTTAAGCTGTAAATAAGAGTCTTGTTTTTAACCCGCTGTTGATGTGTTGAGGATCCTGCTATCCCATAAACAGAAATTTTAAAAGATATTTTATATTTTATAGGTTGACTTAGCTTGGCTTCAGATATGTAAAAAGTTATTTTGTTAATAAATATTTAAGTAAGTATGTAATATTTTAAAGAAATTGTCAAAGGTTTAGGGAGAGGAGCTATAATTGACGTTATTTGTCTGAATAAGCCCAAGAAGAGTCTTACTGTAATGTAAGAGCGGTTAACTGCTGACCAGGCTGTGTATCCAGGTGTTTATCTGGGTTATTGCTTTTAAGATTTCTTCTAAAGGAAATTATGGGAATTCAATGTTTTCCTCCACTAGTGTTACAGTCCTAAGATATCCTTGACCACATGCCTCTGGTCTAAGAGCAAGGTTATCTCATAGACATAAGCATAGGACCAAGTTACGACCAATCTGTTAATCTTCCATATCAGTAACCCAAAACTAGGCCCAATGTATATGTTAATATGGTAGCTCGGAATTAATTTTACTTTTCAAAATACCTTACTAAATGATAGCATTTATATTAACTGTGGCGTGCTGCTGACAGTAAAGATCCAGAGCCAGACGAATTAAAGATTGAGGTGTTTACGCATTCGAAGTATCCCATGTCCACAGCACTGCAAAGAACTGGTTATTATCCGTTCCCACTCTGCATGCTGCACTGGCCATTCGAGGCAGTGCCCAGAATGCCAAAGCCTAGGTTGGAATCTTAGCTCTACTGTTTTCCAATGTACACTTTCACTTGCCTCTTGAAACTGAAGAAAACTAAAATACTAGTCAAGGAATATTGGCTGAGCACCTACTGTGCCCCAGGCACTGTTCCAGGCACTGCAAGTGTTTCAGGCAAGCGGTTTCCTACTCAACAACTTAATGTTGTGTGTTTATTGCTGCTATTTTTAATTTTGGACGTAACTGAATTTCTTGAAGTAGTCTTTGTTAGTTTTAGATAGTAAAACTTGATAAATTCTTAGATTTATGTATTTACAGACTTTCTCTTGAGGTTGTTATATTCTCCCCCTAGGGGTAATTAGGTTCCCTCTGAGTAGATTATAAAATCTTAACCTGCTTTTTGTTCTCATTATGTAGCCCCAAACCCCATTCAAACTCTACCGTGAGTTACAAACTCAGATGTTTTCTGGAGGTAGGCCGATTTCTTACGTGTATGAAGCAGGCCAGAGTGATTAGGTGTGAGTTGAACTGAAGATTAGGCCCTCCTAGAAACATTACAAAAAATTTCTAAACCTATGTCAAGCACATCTAGAGGCCAGAAGGTTCCAATATTCTGAACATCTAGATAAACTCTTTAGACAATGGTCTGAACGTATGTATGTGTGAGATATACACACCTGTGCTAATGAAGTGTAAACAAAGTTCTGCTTTGTATTTTAGGTTTTTAAACTGTCAGAGGCACTTTTATTTAATTCAAAGTTGTAAACCTATAAACTATTATACTAGGGAAGCAAGAGACCAAGTTACTGTAATAAAACATTTTGGCATCAAGGGAGTCCTGATCTTTTTGTGTCCTGATCTCTTAATGACAGGAAAACAAAGTAGAAAAAGTAGTCACTTAAGATAGAAAATATAGGAAAATTTAGTCTTACTTTATACTTTTTCTTAACCTTGTTGGTAAGCAGTTACTTATTTAGCAACCTATGAATATTCTGTATTTTCTAACCTCTCATAGCACAGCAGAGGGGTTTATATAACACAATAAAGAAAATGTTTTTAGATCCAAGTAATTTAGTTTATAGTTTCTTTTTTTTTTTTAAGTTATTTGGTCAGCCTACTCACCAGTTTCTGTTTTATCAAAAGCTGCTTTCCTTCCTAAAGGGAGCATCACGTTTCTTATTTTATATTTTTCTTTGTTAGAGTAGTGGGTTAGTCAGCTCGGACTGCCATAGCAAAATACCACAGACTGAGTGGCTTAAACAACAGAAATTTATTTCTCACAGTTTTGAAGGCTGGAAGTCCAGGAGGTCCGAGCATCGTTGGGTTCTGGTGAGGGTGACCTTCCTGGCTTGCAGATGGCTGCTTTCTGGCTGTGTGTTCCCAGGGAGGTGGTTGGGGGAATATGGAAATTGTTTGGATTCCATTGAATGCAGAATTGTTTGTATATATATGTATGCATTTTTCTAGGGGAGATATTTTATAACTTTCAACACATTTTCAAAGTGGTGAGGCTCTGGGAGTGACATTGGCCATGGTGGCAGTTAAGATGATAAATCAGTGACCACTGCAGTAGGCACCAATTTATTCATTGTAGAGTCCGGCATCTTAAAGATATTTTTAATAAGGAAAAAAACTACTGGTAACTAAAGCAGAGAGCTTGGGTAACGTGTGACCTGGCACAGTTCAAACTGGTACAATGACCTTCTCTGTTCTTTATATATAAAGAAGCTGGGCTAGATTGCCCGGAGCTCCAGGGCTCCGCTCTGGACTGGACCCAACTTTCAGTAAGGTCTCATTAACTCTTTTCACAGAGGCCAGGACCTATAGAAAACAACATTTCTATGTTCTGTGGCTTATGGGGAAATGAATAAATATGGTGGTTTTTTAAAATACCATTAAGTTAATTATGACAGATGAAGATTTAAAAGTAAATGTTAGGAAATATGTTAACAATGGTATAAGCAAATATATGTTGACTTGGAAATGTGAATCCAGTGGATCTCAAACACGGCAATTCTATCATCTCTTTTAAGGTTTTCACTGAGGGTGAATTTATATCTTTTGTCCCACATGCCCCACCCCACTCCCCCCAAAAAGTGTGTGATCATGCATTTGGGACTAAAGTAGCCACTAGTATTGATTTCTCCATTATAAAGTTTTTTAAAATCATAGTTTCTGGTTAATTTATATATGTTTGAATAATTTTTATAGGATAAAAAGTTGTGTATAATTTATTTTCTCTTAGTTATGTTTTTTAAGAAATATTTTTTTTCCCTGTTTGGTGAGATCTTCAACATTTTTGATAGTTTTTGAATGGAAAATGTATATTCTGTAGTAATAGTGATAACTAGCAAAAGTTCACTTCTGAACATTGTTGGACTATTAAATTTAAAAGCACAATTGGTTTTTCTTTATTATGGCAAATATATCTGCAACACATATGTACACACACACACACACACATCTTAATAGAAAATAAAATCATATACCAAATTCCTATTCTTTTTTTTAAAAAAAGCTCTATAGAATTTAAGTAAATAAAAACCACAAGGTGGAATTGTTAGTAATTTAGAATGTGATTGAAATGAAAAGCCTATCAGTCTTTTTTTAACTTTAAAAATTTTAAGATTTATATTAAAAGACTCTTTCTCTTCTTTCAGATAAATTTGCGCCTCATCTTGGTAAGTGGAAAAACAAAAGAGTTCCTGTTTTCTCCTAATGATTCCGCTTCTGACATCGCAAAGCATGTGTATGACAATTGGCCGATGGGTGAGTGGTGTTTTTCTGTGCCCTGCCTTGTCTTCCAAACATTTTGAAAAAGTTATAAATACATAAAATTTAAAAGAACAACCAGAAATTGAGGGTGTAAGGCTCAGACTTAAAGGAGATAATTTTATCCTCTTTTAAGTTTTAAGATTTTAAGATTTTGCTCTTCAGCTACTCATTCCAAAATGGTAAAGGAGTAGTATGCAAAGTCCCTACTTTTGCGTTAGAACTGTTTTAATGTATGTGAAAAATATTTTTTAAAAACAAAAACACATAATAGTGTAAACCGATTTAACTAAAACACAAAGTAAAAGAAAAGAAACGCTGTCTTTAACAGATTGTAATACATTCTCTCTGGTCTACTCTGTACATAGCCTATTTTAAATTAAGTTTGAAACAAAAGTTAATTTCTAATTCATGTGATGTCATGTGTTCCCTGAACTACTCTAAGGTCAAGAAGATATAAAGTTCATTTATGCTTTGCATTTTCAAGCCAGCATCCGTAACAATTTTGGAGTGTGTTTGTGGTATTCCTTCTTTCCTCTGGTTCTTTTCTATGTAATATAAGACTCCGTCTTGCCTCCCTTAAGTCAACCTTTATATTCTTCCTTTGAACTTCCCCAGGTATCATCTTGGCTCCTTCTATGTCACGTACCGTAGTCATATGACTGTTTTAGTTAATTGTACCAAGTTTTTATCAGCAGAAGCAATTTGAACTTTCAAGGACGAGATTTGTTCCAACAGAGAACACAGTGTATACAAAATAAATTAATTAGATCAGTGCTTCTCAAACTTAATTAATATATGGAACTTTTTTAGAGAAAGAAAATTTTTGTAGATCCCTAGTGCTGACTTAAATTGCTTTTATTATAATGTGTATTTTTAATGTAGAAACATAAAACCCAGTTAAAACTATTCTTATTAACTCATATACAACCATAAAACTAAAACAGATTTATGAAGAAAATGCAAATATAACTCTAAAACCAATAATGTTCAAATTAACAATATTAATGTGCTTAGAGGATATGCTTTCGCCAAAGCCAACTCGCTGCTTACACCGTGAATACTGTTGAGTTTGGCATGCCTGTGTTCCTACACGGTGTGTGATAACCGAGTTATCTGCAGATTCACCACAAAACCTTTATTCATACAGTGTAACAAATTGTCATTCAGTCTTCTCTTAGAAAGAATGCATCACTTACCTATTAAGTCAGCCTCTGTTCTTATCTCATTAGCCTCTTGACAATTAAAGAAATACTGACTGCTTGGCGCCAGAACAATCATAAACCTAATGCATACGTGGCTACGAAAATCCCAAGGCTGCCTTTGGTTATAAAGTGATTATAAAAATCATCTAGATAATCTCTTCCAGATTATCATTAAAATGAAAATACAATTTAATATTTCTTGAAGAGTTCTTTCACACCCTAAGAACTAAGAACCTGTCTTTGTGGGTGGATAGGCCTGAGTTTCAGAAATGCTGATTTAGACAAATACTTTGAACTACTGAATCTTCTCATTGGTAACCAAGGAGACAGTTCCTAAATCAGGAAGAGACTGAAGCTAAAGGTTATAGCTAAGAAGGAATTTCAGAAAAGCTAAAGTAGAGTAGACCTGGGGCTCTAAGAATATTAAATATTCTTTACAGCCAAACAAGATAGGTAACTATCAGTATGAAGAGCATTTTTAAGTGCCTTAAGAGTGATCTTATGCTAAGTATGATACAAAAGATTAATAAGATTTTTTTTTTTGGTGGGGAGGAAGGTTATAAAGGTAGCTTTTATATATGGATATTGTAGAAAAGATTAAAAAGGGTAATCCCTCTCAAAAATTTATTTTATTTGGGCAATATTATAACTTGAGGTAGAAGAAATACTTTCACTTTCATTATTATTTGACCTAGTTATTAAATTAGTTTTAATTTCTTAAAATGTCCTTATTAATGTTAAGCAATGCTAAGAATCTAGTGCAGGTCTTTGCTATAAATATTTTCCCGAATGGACGAACGTCTATCAGTATTGAAAATTGATTGTATCAATCAGATATTACTTATGTTCATGAAAAAACGTTGTGATTTCCATCTTTCCTCAGTTTGCCAGATATGCTCAGCAATTTTAGACACTGCAGGGAATAAAAGGAAATAATTTAATTTTTATTTTATATAAAATATTTAAATTAAAATCTAGGTCTGTATTGTATCACGTAATGTACTAAAGGTCAGCAAATGTAAATGTTTATTGGTGCTCATGTTGTTAGATACAGTAAATATTAAGTCAATAGAATAAAATACTCTGCGCAATGTACTTTTGTAAGGAATTAGTTTTCCTTAGCGTATGATTTCCTTCCTGCAATTTAGTGGAAATACTGCTAATATGTGGAATAGTCAGACACATAGCTGTTATTGGGTCAGAGGTCCAAAAAAAAATCTACTTTAGTATGTGTTAATAATACCTGAAACTCCTCCTTTAAGCTATATACTAAGGTCTCTCTAAATTTCAGATCCCCAGAGAGGGAAAGGGGGACAGCGTATTAAACCAATGAAATCCGCTGAAATCATGATGCTCTGCATGAGATAGTGAAATATATGGCTTCCAGTTTCTGCATCTCAAAAAAAATACTTCAAATATTTTACAATATTAGCCTTCGTTTCCTGTGAATTAAACAGTTATTGTCTTTTCCCTTTATAGCTATTGAACACTTCCATTTTGACCAGAAATATTCTATTAAACAATAATTTTGGAAGCCATGAATTCAAAATAATTCATACAGAAATGTTGCAGGCTTATTTGATCTTTCTTCTAGAAGAAGAGGAACCTGGGCGCAGGGAAGTCAGAAAGGCACTAGAGGCTTGCCAGGGAGAGATGCGGGCAGGGGCAGGAAATGACCGAGATTCAGTTCTCTACTGATTTCTGCTGTGCCTGAGTCACTGAGAGGCAGTGGTTTTATTACACTCATATTCCTCATTTTGAACACTCAAAAAAAAAGTCAAAAGGAAAAGTCTCTACTTACCTCCTTCCTCTTCTATCACTCTTTTCAGAATATTTTAACTATTTTTTGCACTGACAGTTATCTCCTGACAGTAGGAGCGTCTATAGGAAACAAACACATCATGTTAGAATTGTTAACAAAAATGACAAAGGAATTCTCCAATCCTTATCAAAACGAAAGCTTAAATTGTTACATCTACAAGCTAATGAAAATTGCCAACCTTGTACCCTGTAATAACACCAGTGTCCTTAAACTATTATTTTAACAGAGTAGTGTTCCATATTTTACTATAACATGTTTATACGTTAAAATTAAATATTCTGCTACCCATTCTACCTACCAGTTTGTCTTTTGATCATCTTTGTGTACTTTCGCAGCTTTCATATTTGCATGGTATCTTCTAATGTATATTATTTTTTTAGTTTCTTCTCGTATTCATTTTGGGTAAACTGAACTAAAGTTGTGTCTTCTATAATATTTACCAATTTGCTTCAAAAAGACAATAAAATAATAAATCAACATTATCCAAAAGTAAACACTGTTAATTTTTTTTGTTATTCTTAATATCAATATAATAATTCTCTTTAAAATCTTCATTAAGCCTGTTTCTAGCCTTGAATACACATTTTAACAGATACAGATACTGGAACATTATGATATCCTCTGTTAATTACTGGTAATTGAAATTAATTTTCAAATGATATTTCACTTTACTAGATAGATTTTTCCCAACTCATTTGCTTTAATTTTTTAAACGTCAGGACTACAATTTGGCACATCTTAGTACTCTTTAAGAAGTAAAATCCAGTCTTTTTGCAGCTCTGGCTGTTTATCAAAAATAAGCAAGAACTGAGGCTGCCGTGAATGCGTGAGTGGTGACTGTCTCAGTTACTAGAAGCTCCAAGGGTCTTCTTTGATGTACGCTCACCAGTTTGGTTCTGAATTTTTAAAACAATGCAGTCGTACCTTAATTATGTGTTGAAATGCACCTAACCAGTTCACTGAATTCTTTTCAGACTGGGAAGAAGAGCAGGTCAGCAGTCCAAATATTCTAAGACTTATTTATCAAGGAAGATTTCTACATGGAAATGTCACACTAGGAGGTAATAGTCACCTTTGTAATGGGATTTAATGTCTTTCTAATGGTAGCATTATTTGTTTTAAATGCTAATGTCTTTGAATTTACTAAGAAGGGAAATTCAAACTCTGATTTTTGCCTACTTTTGGTATGCCTAATCCTTTACATTTTGTATTGTGTTAAATTTAGGACTATAATTGTTTACTACCTTGTGAAATAAACTCTGTCCAAATATTGGTAGGAATCCATACCTACTATTTTATAAATGTAATGTCATTGTACTTCTGGGTGATATAATTTAGATGTAATTTTTAACTTAAAAGTGTACACACAAACTAGGAGAAGTTTATGGTAATTGGTTTTCAAATGTTATGTGAAGAGATGTTTTCAATCTGACTCCACCTGTGATTGTCAGCCATGTGAGAACAAAAGTAAATGACTGACTAGTAGAGCAGCTATATAGTGCAGTGGTTGGAAGAGCAGATTTTGGGACCAGACCGTCCCAGTTGTATACTAGCTCCACTGTTTACTGGCCGTGTGACCTTGGGCAAGTGACTTACCCAATCTATATTTCAGTTGCTTCATCAGCAAAATGGGATGACAGTATTGCCTACCTCATAGTTTAGGGAGGGGTAAGTTAGTTTATGTATTCAGAACACTTTGAATATATAAACAGTGCTTGGCACATAGCAAACACTTTAATCGTTAGCTGTTATTGTTCTTTTTATGTGATTGGAGAAATGTAGCTCAGTAGTGCCCCCTTACGGGCACATTTTCTACCATCAACAGGGTTTGTTTTGTTTTTAGAATATGTATTTCAAATATATTCAAATAATTGGAAATTTATAGGCAAATGAATATATTTGAATATATCTTTGTTTCAATATAGCCTGACTTTTTCCCTCTCAACTTAACAATGAAATATTTAATATGTTTAGTATGTTTTTCCTTAAAGGTAGACTTATTTTATTCATTCATTTAGCTTCTATTTATTGAATTCTTCTTATATGCCAATGCTGTACAGGAAGTTATCCCAAAAGGCTCTCTCTTTTTATCATGTGTGTGTTTATGGGCCATCATGCTTAATTTAAGAGTTTAGACCAAATAATGGCTGGCCAACTTTTAATATGATGGAAACCCACCCTGATTATGTGAAATAGTACTGGTATTAAAGATAATTAGGATTCTTTAGTCTACATGTTAACTATCATCTTACAGAGCAGAATTCAAAAAGCAGGTAGCCAGAGGATTATACTTGCTAAGTACTGATTTTAAGCCTCATATAAGTTTATATTTAGTGAAGAGAAAGTAGTTTGAGGTGTCAGAACTAAAACATCACAACTATGAAAACAACTCTAGAAGTTAGCTGTACCAGCTGCTTCTAATTTTATACACAGAATAACAAAGATTTATCATGAAACTTGAGTTTATATTTGGTATAGTGGTTCATTGATACATGGGTGTGTGTCTGTGTCTGAAATATTTCATAATAAGTTTTATTGCTTATAAGTGAGAAAAATATTATAAAGACTCGATTAGAAAACAATAATTAATAATGCTGAGACAGTGTTTTAAGAAAATTATGTTTTAATTGAGATTACACAAGGTTGAGAATAAATGTTTAAAATTAAGCTCATCATTTCTTCAATTTCTACATTATAGTAGCCTGCACAATGCAGTAACTTTAGTAGGCAACTGACAAGTAATTAGACATAAAAACAAATGTCTCTTAATCTAACCTTTACCCTAATCTAGAAAAAATAGTCTTTTTAAAAAAGATCTTTTAAATTCAAATTCTTACTCTTTCCTCCTCTACAGGTGATCGCTGATATTAACCAGTTATGTCTTTTTTCTTACCCCTTTCTTAAATAATAATTGATATGTGCATTAAGTTAATGCCATAGCTGGGAAGAATAATTTTTAAATCATAAAGTTATGTCTGACAATATTAATCTAATTTCATTTTGTAAAGGAGGTGCTCTATTTGTTAAGAAGTTTAATCAGTTGAGGAAATCATAAGAAAAGCCATCAATTTTTAAAATGGTTTCAAATCTGGTTAGTGATTTGAACAGGTTGATGTATATGTAACAGATTGTCTTCTACTTTTCACATAGCATTAAAACTTCCTTTTGGCAAAACAACAGTGATGCATTTGGTGGCCAGAGAGACGTTGCCAGAGCCAAACTCTCAAGGTAAGCCATGCGCTGGAGAAGGGTCTCATCGAGGCACAAAGGCAGACATTCAGAAGTGGCTGGTTTTTCTCGGACATTCTGAGGGAAAGGAAGTTTACATAGTTTATAAATAGAAGTTGTCAAGCAAATAAGCAGACATTTTTAAAACATGCTAATATTAAAAGAACATTTATTATAGTAAATACAAATACTTTAAAAAACGATTTAACAAAATTTATTTTAACAAATACAAACATTAACAAAACCCAAAACTGTTTCTTAGCACAGCCCCTTCTCCTCCCCCCCAGTTCTAGCATGTTTGTAAACAAGGCTTTCCTTCGTTTTTCTTAGGTCAGAGGAATCGTGAAAAGACTGGAGAGAGTAATTGTTGTGTAATCCTGTAAACACTGTCTGCTAAGAGCGATGTGATATGTAGTCATTGTCTTTCATGCTGCTGGGACAGAAGAGACCCAACGTTGCTTCAGAAACCTTTCAGAACAGTCTGCCTGTAAATCCATGGAACTGAATTATCACACGAACACTGTCATCTTTTCTCATGAAAGTAAAAAGAACCAAGAACATTTTTCACTATAATTTTTTATTTCTTGTGTTTTTGCTTACGTTGAGCAGTTTTAAAACATATTGGTTTTTGAATGCAGTCAGTCTCCAGGGGAAAAGTTAACAAGTTACCTTTCATAGCAGAAACCATTTTGCCACCACAAAAATTTTCATCACCAGAACTAACAAATCAAGTGTTCCAAATACAATTTGCACTAAAAAAGATTGGCATTATTTTCCTCATCAGCAGAATTTATAACAGTTTATGGTACCTAGAAATACTCATATATATAATTCCATACTGGAAGACACTCAGCAATTAATGAAGTTAATTACTGGGCCAACTTGAGAGGAAAAAAATGGAAAAGAAACTAAAATGTTGGGTGAATTCTACCAAAGTCAGCCATGGCGGCTGCACTGGCACAGAATGCTAAACCAAGTGTGACAGTTTTCACTGCAACAGATGAAAAAACAAAAAACAAAATGTGCCTGTTGTTTAAAGCACTCAGTAGAGGGCTGATGAAACAATTTTTCCTTTAAGACATGCACTCTTGAGTCCTGCAGTAACTGAGTGCTTGTTCAAACAGCACAAGAGGGGTGAGAGTGCGTCTCCTAGCCTTAATGTGGGAGGGGAATTCCAGTTGCTCATAGGCTTTCATTATTGTGCAGAAATATTAGAAAACCTCATTGACTGATCAATTTTGTGTATTTGAATATCAGCAAAGTGAAATTTTCCATAATTGTCGCTCATCTGTAGCCATGTCCAGTGTCATGCTTACTCCTTAGAGAGTTCAGATGAATTCTTAAAATTAACAACAACAAAAAAATCTCCATAGTACTAATTTTGTTTCTTTATGTAGCTTGCATTTGGTGTTAGTGCTTGCAGTTGTATTAAAATCAAAAGCTGATTTTTACAGCATACTTGATTAAGGATGCCATTCTTTTATTTCGTACCAATTTAAAGATTGATATGCTAAAAACAATTTGCACAGCACTAAAGCATGAGCTAGTTTCATCTAAACCTGTAAAAATATGAAAGATTTTATATTTTTTCACTGGGAAGAAATTCTTCCTGGATGAAATTACAAATATGTGTAGAATATATTTAATAAAAGACATATAAAATACCTAACTATAGATCTTAAATATAGATTGGCGAGTAGTGTATAGAAGAATATTCCATATGAATAACTTTAGCCTTTATAAAAATAAAAAGTTGCAGGCTGACATCATGTTCTCTACTTACTAAGTGTCTATGGCCCTTACAAACATTAAGTGTAAATGGTTTCAAATGGTCAGCGTTGTTTAAATGTAATCAGGTTATTTTATTCATTGTTAATGCTTTGATGAAAAGGCTTTATATGCAGTAGATCTACAAAAATATTGTTCATACTGATCACAATTAAATTTGTATAGAGCAGAGTTTTAAAACGAATGTAAATAGCACTAAACATTTTCTTTCTGCAACCTGTACTTATAGATTCTTTCTGTAAACTAAAAAAAAAAAAATCATAGTGCATTTTAGTGGTAATTTTAAAGGTCTCGATTAGGTCAATACTTGTTTAAGCACTGTCTCATCCATGTTAAAATTGTCGTCTACTTTCATTTCTGAAGCTTTTAAAATTCGTTAAATTAATATTCTGTTGGTTTGGGGAGTATTCCCAATGTATCTTTGATATTTAACCTGGTTAATTTGTGCACAGTCACAACAATGAGTAGAATTATGTAGTCTCTGTTATCACTAAAATGTTATATTCAAGAGATGTTAAATATTTATATGTTTTGTTGACCAGCTCAAATGTGAATTCTGTTAGTGTTGACTAAAGAAGAATCTGGTAGTTACTTAATTGGGCAATTAAACAATTTATGGCTCTATTCTTTTGGAAAACAAACTGCTGGTAATTATTTTTAATACCTATTTTAATTCTAATTAGTCTTGATTTTCCAAAGTTAAAGACTATCAGTTAATTCAGATTGAGTTTTTATGATGGTTAAAAATAATTTTCTATTAGTTTTCAGTGCATTTTTCTGTGTATTCTCACATTATGTATTTCCCTTTCATAAGAAATGTAAATCAAGCAGTTGCTAAGTGGGATTAACTGGTTCATGAACAGAGAAAGAATTATGACACTTAATACCTAATATCATAGTTGTACAAAATGAAAAAAAGAATAAAGAGCAGTAAAATTATATACTGAAAACACCAAAAATTTAGATGCCTTAATGTAGTGTATCCATGAAAATACTCAACTATCCCTTTAAAAATGATCCCTTGGACTGCCTGATGGTTAAAACATTCATCATATCCCAGGCTACTTTTGAAGATCCCGCTGCCAAAAATAGCGGCTCATTTACCTAAAGGTGAGAGCTGCATAGATCCAGTAATGTAAATAAAGCCTGAATTATGAGCCTATGCCCCTGCCGAGCGCTTGGTATCTAACTCATCTCTTGTACCTAAAGTCCTAGAAAAAGTGTTTCTGGACAAGGCAAAGCTTATCTTCTTTATTAAAGCCTCAGCACGTCTCCCTGATCTGAACTATTTGCTTTCTCTTCAAGATAAATTGTATCTTAACCATGAAAAATATAGTATCTAACATTATCATTCACATTAAATGAGATTTTCTCATAAAAAATATTTATCGTTTTATGAAGTCATCTTGACCAATATTACAGCAATTTCTGTTAGCTGATTGTGGTAAACAATGTTTAATGTGAAAAGAAATTAAAACTTTCTTCATCTGTTATATAATATTTTTCTTCTTTTAAGTGACTTCCATTCATAATTTTGATATCTTTTCCTATTCTTGATCTATTTTTCTCTGTTTCCGTTTCTTCGGTTATTTTATTATATTCGTCAGTAAGATTGAACATTGTGCCAGCCTTTATTCTGCAGGTATATTTTACCAAAATCAGAAAGAAGTGATGGATGAAATTTTAGCATGCCTTCACACCATCTTTATTGGTAACTGTAGCAGGCATTCCAATTTTTTCCCCGTTTTTGATTTGTAATATAGTCACTTGCGAGCCTAACGGAGTGATGGGTAGGCGAAGGGCTTGAGAGAAGCTGTAGTTACAGTTGAAACAGGGTGCAGGCTGCTGGCAGGTGTCTAGGCAGTTTCTGTGGCCAAAGCGCAGTGGTCTTGAACGTGAGCAGCAGGTGGTTGGCTGTGACGCCCGGCCTATCCTGTCCCCAGCTACGTGGCGTGCTTTTTTCGGAAGGCGGTAACTTATGTGAAGCTCTTTTACACACCAGGCAAGGGAGGAGGTTGACTTCTGAAAGAGTTTAGGAACAGAATTAAGTGAGAAGCATCTAATTCTTCCAAGTTTAAACCAGTGCTAGAATGGGCAAACCAATTTCCTTTATTATTTTGTGGTCTTTGACAACGATGTCAAACGTATATTATTTTTTATATTATACCTGTGTTTTGAAATCGCAACTTTCAAGAAATACAGAGTAGACAAGTAAACTAACATTTGGGAAAAGGGAATGTCAATCTCTTTCGTAGGAGTCAACCATTAAAAAAGGAGTTGGGTAAATACACGTTTTCTAAAATGGCTCTGGAAGTGATTTGTTTTTAAACGTCTTAGGCAGAGGGTCTAACTGATTGTAGAATGTAGTTATTACCCATTCAGACATTATTTAGTATCTGACTTTTACCTACTACAAATATTCCTTGAAGCTTACTTGATGTGTAAGGGCAGTCTGCAGTGTAGTGGGAGAAACTTTAATGTGGTTAAATAATACGAGGAAGCCACAGAATCCAGAGGGCATCTATTGGCCATGAGCAGAGCTGGACTCAAGGTTCCTTTTAGACACGACACAGAGGAGTACAATGTGGGGCCTTGTTCAGTTCTCAGTTTGCCAAAGAAGACAGTTGGAGACTGGCTCCCTCACGGTCCCCTTCCTTAGCACATGGTTTTCCCTGGAGCCATCCCTAAAACTGAATTCTACTAATTAGTATGCCATCTCCCCCAGGATCTGATAATGGTAACACATCTCCATGTTGCCTGACACTGTTTCAGTCTTTAGATTTCAGAGTACCACAAGAACAGCTGGGCTTTGGAGTCAAGCCTGACTTTGCCCAGGGTGACTCTGAACAAGTTACTTAATATTTGAGCTTCAGTCTTTTCATGTATAAAATAAAAATTTTACCAATTTTGGAGGGGGGTTGTTAGTATTATTTTTAAATAAATACTTAGAGCACCACTTTGCCCAGGAACTCATATGATCAACTGGCAAACCTGCCAAAAGGTTTTATATTGGAAATAAAGTGGTAGGCATCAGCGTGTACTCTCAACTTCATGAAAGTAGCTTACGAAAAGCCCAGAGAAAATATGTCGACGATTCTACGTTCAAAGACATTTAAAAGGCAGCTAACAGGAATTGGGGTGATCTCAAAAATAAGTTGCGGAATAGAAGAAAAATAGAGAACCCAGTAATTTACCAATGAGACGTGGCCTCAGATGTCTGTATATGGTGCGCCAGGTTTTAGAGCTTGGACAAAAACAGAACTAGAAGTGTTAACGTGGGAAGATAAGTCTGTCGAAATTTGAGAGGGGATTTGTTACTAGGATACAACATGGACATTGTTCGAAGAAATAGGTCTAATACAGGCCAGAGACAGCACTGTGTTTAGAAGACACATAAGGAACTTCATAGACCTAAGCGGGGAAATAATCTGAATAATGATGAAAAGGAAAGAAAATAAGATAGTGGGATTATAGTGTGCATTTCTTCAGATTAAGGCTATCAGTTTCTGTTCTGAATCTGCAGCAGGACACCGAGGCCAGATACTGTGGTGATGCAGTAGTCTGATTATACGGGCCCTTGCTGGGGGCCTTACTTGCTAACAAAGTCTGATTAACTCTTGACTTGCTGCTAATGCCATCCTGTTAGATTAATGGAAGTAACAAAACTGTTGCTCTGGGGTTCATTTCAGCCCAGAGGGAAAGAATGATCCCAGTGGAAATGTTAAGAGCCAGCAGAGAAAATAGGTTCTCAGGTTTTTTAATAATAAAACAAATTAAGGCAGACGCTGGTGGTTATTTCTCCAGCCTGCCCCACTTCTTTCTTGCCGGCTGACTGACTTTTGGCCGGTCCCCCTGTGGCTCTGGAAGGTATGACCTTATCCCAGCCCCAGGGGTGAGGCCCATTCCCTTTGGTGTGGTGGGTTTAGGCGTGGCCCTGGGACCCCATCCTGGCAATTAGACTCTAGGGAGCTCTGCCAGGGTATTTCTGGGGAAAGTTCCTTCACTCCCAAGGAGCCTACGCAAGAGACTCCTTTTGCCTCTGCACATGATTTTGTGTGGATGTGATATTGAAACTGCTAGAGCCACCTGGGTCGGCAGAGGGCAGTTAGCCAGAGGGCAAAGCTGGCACACTGGAGTTGCAGAGTAGCGGGACAGGAATGAACCTGCCCCTGAGCAGCCTCTGATTCTGCCCAGTGTGAATCCCCGATGCTTTAGACTTGACAGGTAATCTTACCTGTTCATTGGCCTTTCTTCCTTCTTCCAGTCAAGAGCATGATATACACAGAAGGGGGTGCCAGGCATCGACATCTACTCACAAATTAACTCACAAAAAGATCAGAGAAAATATGAAGATGATTCTGTGTTCAGATCTCTCAAAAATCAATTTCTGGCTGAACAGTCACAAATTATCTTGATGATGAAGAGAAAAGAGACATCTAAAGAGACCATTGTGGCTACAAGTCAGCTCTTCAGTCTCATAATTTTAAAAGACATGAACAGAAAATGGGAGTTTAGATGTATAAATCAAAGATGAATGTAGTAAGTGTTAAACGTCTCTGAAAATAAGGTTGGAAAGGCCTGGGATGAATTGGAGTTGATAGAAAATAATAAAAAGTCCGTGTTTGCCTTGGTCAGAGAGAAGGCAGGGATACACCACTGGTTCTCAACCCTTGCCAGCCATTAGAATTACCTAGGGAGTTTCACTTTTTAAATGTTTTACGTTCTGATATTGATGCCTGGGCCTCACTCCAGCCAAATTAAATCTGAACACTCGTGGCTTGGAGTAGATGCCTTAGTTTTTGCAGATGACCAAAAGCAGCAGCACTTAAGTACCAAGAACACAAGGGAATGCAGTGGAAACATGGGAGTAAGAATAGTTAAAATGGAGCTGGAAACCAAGTGAGAGGACGACAGGAAGCCAGTGCCCAGCTACTTTGGAGTCATTGCCAGACCCGGTTGAGTTATATTTCAGAACTCTAAAGGAACTTGTGCTCTGAGTAACACTGTCCCTGTGCCCACCTCCCTGGGTCATTGTCAGAGCAGGGAGACCCCCAGACCCCGCACACAACCTCGCCACCATCATTTGCTGAGTCCACAAGAAACCCCAGACCACCAGGTCACCCCTCAGTGTCCTCACTGGACCCCTCACACAGCCCCGGCAGGTCCATTTTCCTGCTCGCATTCTCTGCCACACCTCCTCCCCATTCCAGAAACCTTTCACTGTGCCTCTGGAACTCCAGCTCCTCCAGAAGCCTCCTTTATTGCCTCGACCTCTTCTCTGAAATTTCCCTTCACTTTCTTTCTCTGATCCCTAACTCTGACCTGAGCTTACTACCTCCCCTGCAGTCCTGGGAGTATTACATTCTTTAAAACTATCATTTAATGAGAGCTTACTTGGTGACAAGCATTGTCCTGTGGTCATGACATAGGCTCATTTTGCAGATGATAAAACAGGCCCAGAGAGACACTGTTCATTTTTTGAACATAGAAGATTCATTTTTGTTTTTATCTCAAAAACCCATTTCCCTGCTTTTGGACTCAAACTGAAACATCAGCTCTTCCTGGGTCTCAGGCCTCCCGGCATTTGGACTGGAACTGCACCATCAGCTTTCCAGGAGCTGCAGCTTGCCAACTCACCCTGCAGGTCTTGGGACTTGCCAGCCTCCACAGTCATGTGAGCCAATGCCTTGTAATAAATCTCTTCCATATATATTTATATATTTATATATATATCCTAATTGTTCTTCATTTCTGGAGAACCCTGACTAACCACTATGCACCTGAGAATTCTTGAGAAATGTCAAATACTCAGCCACATGGAGGTGGGGGAGGTCTCTGCCATAACAGCTCCCAGAGATATGACATCTTCAGAGACCTTATCTCACTCCTCTTGCCTGTTTGGTTTTCTGGGTTTGCCTCCCCCTTTCCTTACCAAAGTGCTCTGGGCTTTGATAGGTCTGCGTATTATTGTAGAATGTCCGTGGGATTCTTACGTTCCCTGACAGCAGTGGCTCGGCTATGTTACTAGAATGTGCAGCAACCCTGCCGAATAAATCCCTCAGCAAAACATGGTTGACTGCTACCTGTCCTGGGCATTAGGTGAACCACCAGGGATTCTGAGCCAAGTGAAGTAATCCCTGTCCTCAAAAAGCCTGTGGTCCAGCGGGTGAAGATGGCAGCAGAACGTATACACCAGCAGTCATGATATAACCTGACAAACAAGAGGGTGTGTGTACAAGATACCACAAAAACACCATGGGTGGGTACCCAACCCCAAACAAGGAAATCAGGAATGACTTTCAGAAGACGACATCCAAGTGAAATCCTTAAGAACGTGCAGGGCTTGTACATCAGTGTTCATAGCAGCATTATTCAAAAGGTAGAAATAACCCAAATGTCCATCCACGGGTAAATGGATGAACAAAAATGTGGTGTAGACATGCAGTGGAATATCATTCAGCTTAAAAAAGAAGGAAATTCTAATACGTGCTATAAAATGGATGAACGTAGAAAGTGTTATACCACATTAAATAAGCACAAACACTGTCCGATCCCACTCATAAGAGGTACCTGGAACAGGTAGATGCATAGGGACAGAAGGCAGAATGGTGGTGGCCAGGGCTAAGAAGGGGAAGTGTGGGGAGCTGTTGTTCAGAGGGCAGGGAGTTTCAGTTTGGGATGACACAAAGTTTTGGAAATCAAAAGCGGTGATGGTTGTACAACACTGTGGACTTACTCAGTGCCTCTGCATTCATTGTGCACTTAAAAATGGTTAAAATGGTAAAATGGTAGATTTTGTGTTATATGTTACATTAAAAATAATAAAATTTTCAAACAACAACGAGTAGACATTAACCAGGAGAAGGAGCAGGTGGCGGGCGGGTGGGGCAGGGGTGGTGCACAGCGGACCGCAGAGGCCAGGGAGGGAGAGCGTGCGCTGGCCGGGAAACGGCTAGGGCGTGCAAGCTCGACACTGATGGGCAGGTGTGAAGAGAGTTGAGGCTGAAAAGGTAAGCAGGGAGTATGACACGAGGGACCTTGGAAGTCCTGCCAGGGCCTTTGAGTCTGGACTTTTTTCAAAGGCAATTGCACAGGTGAGTCTCATCCACGTTCCCGTCACCCGGGATGAACTCTAGTTATCACCTTGGCATATTTCCCTCCGGTCTTTATATTGTAATAAATGATACATTACTTTCTTGCGTTTATAAAACAATGCTTGTTATAAGAAATTTAAATAGTACTAAACACGAAGAAATGTGTGTCATATTTCTACTCCATTGCTCTTAAATAAGAACATTAACTGAATGTTTTCTTTTTATATAGTTGAATTAGTTGAAATGGTTAATAAGCAAAATCACTTTTATACACTTTTAATTTTTAATTTTTTAGGCATTCAATTTTAGTTGAAGTCAAGTAAAGAAACTGAAGGACTCACCACTGTTACATAAAAGTTTCTTCATCACAGGAGGATTGGTTTTTAACGATCCCTCTAGGATTAAGGAAAGAGTAATTATGGGGAAAAAAGAGAAGAGGCTGGGGTTATTGCTTGTATAGTACTTATAACTTGATGAATCAATTCAGACAGTATGGATCAACTCCCTGTTATGAAAGATGAAAATGTTAATACTTCATCCATCTGACCCCCCTCCAAATTTTGTAGATTATACGATTACTTTAATATTTCCTAGGTTTCTAACACACTGTGCTCTATAATTATGTCTTCTCGTAGTATTCAGCTTTACTCAGTATTTAAGTGGATTCCACATTCCCCTGCCAGTCTTTTATCAGGGCTTAATGTTTTTAACTTAATGTTTTTAACTCTTAATGTTTTTTGTTTTTAAATCATGATTCATCTACATTTGGTAAGGTTTTATTGTGGAATATTTTTTCGAGAAGGCCTGTGGTGTTGTCTAGAGATGTCTACCTGTTGCCCTTCCGTTTGAATGGCATCTTGGCAGGGTACAATTGTCTTAGGTCACGCTTGCCTTCGGAACTTTGCAGACGTTACTCCATTGTCTCATGGCTTTGATTGTGGTTGTGAGAATTCTGAGGCCAGTCTAATTTGTTTCTGTTGCTGATTTGTGTTTTTCTGGATGCTTGGAGATTTCTTAGTTTTTCTTGGCACAGAAATTTCAGTATCGAAATCTCCAAGAACATGGGGTGTGTTTTTAATCCGCAGACTCAACTCTGCCCGGGAGACCTGGTGTGTTTATCTCTGCGTATACCTTCTCCTCCACTTGTCAGTCACGTACTTCGGAGAGATTATTCTTGAGTTGGTTCATCCTCTCTGTGCTATGTCTAGTGTCCTCTCGGTTTAACACTTCTGTCTTCTTCATTTGCGTGCACCGAGAGTACCGCAAATCTGTGTCAGCACTTGGATATTCAATTATGTCCAGTTCTTTGATTTTTTAAAAAAATGTACACTCGGGTTCTCTATTACAATGGATTCTGAGGAAGTGGGGTGGGAGGATAGAAGAAGGAAGAAAGCTGAGCTGTGGCCGTGTGCAGTCTCCGGTAGAAACTGTGGGCTCCGCTGCGGCGCTGCTATCTAGAGCTGGACCCTCCGCCTGGCTGCGGTGGCTGTGCTGGGCGGCTGGGGGTGGAGAAGGGTTTAACACACCCACCTGGGGCTTCAGCTTGTTCCCCCAATTCAGGCATAGTCCTGGAACCCTCACTTCTACCAGAGAAGCAGCTCTATTTTTCTCTGTCTCCCATTTCCCCCATTCCTCTACCCCTCAATAGCTTCAGTCTTTCCCTTGACTCTTCGACTCTTTGTAAACTGCTCTATTTATTATACTTCTCATGCTACTGGTCACAAAGAGGGAAGAACAGCAAAGCCTATTGACTCTCATTGTTTTACATGGTTATTTAATCACTGGCCTTTGATGATCACTTACCATCTTGGACTTGTTCTTCTCATGCATTGGGCATCTGCCACGTGCCACGCGCTGGGAGAGGTGCCAGGGCCATGTCCTTTCCCATTTCCTCAGTCATCAAATCCTCTCAATGTGCACTCAGTGATGATTCTCTTCCTCTCCGCTCTTGCCAGCCTGCTCATTGCAACAACAGTCTCCTACACGTTCCTTCTTACCCAAGACTTCCAGATGACAATCCAGACTGCAGAATGTTTTTAAGGAAATCTTTTAAAAATCACTTTCTCCATGACTCTTCTCTGGCCAAGAAATGATCAGCGACTCTCTGCTTCTGACCACACCAACCCAAGCTCCCGTGGCTCCGGGCTCTGTGTGTGCCGTGAATGCTATGGGTTGGCTGGTTCAACATCCACCCCAAAGCCCCGCGAGCGCTCTCTCCTTTTGTAAGCCGCACAAGCGAGAGTGAAAGTCACATTTTCCTGACCCTCCTGCAGCTAGAGTCCCGGTTGTAGTTAAATTCCTCCTGTCGGATGCACTTAGGTGAGATACCGATTCAGAGCTCAGGTGTGTGGTGTGAAGCCGGGTGTGAAGCATCCATTCTGCCGGTGTGGGCTGTGGCCAGGACATGGGTTCTGGTTTGGAAGCAGTGCCTTCCTGGTTTGTAGGCAGTTTCTGAATGTGGCGGCTGCCTGGGCATGACCAGGGCCTCAGCTTTCTTGGCGACCCACTTCCACAGTGCAGTTAACGGAGTCATTCTTGGAAGCTCACCTTAGAGACTATCTGTTTATCCTGCCTATTGTCCAAGTGTTTTATACTGCTAAGTCCTTTCTGCTTTAATTAGCTAGCATGGAGCCTGGTTCCTGCAATAATTACTCTGACCCATATACTATCCAACCTTAAGCCTCACTTTTGCCCAAACCTAACAATCAGGCTGGTCCCCTTCTGGCCCCGGGAGTCTGCGTTGTTCACTCCTGCCCCTGCCCCCGCCTTCGCTTCCACCCTCATGGTCCCCTGACCTGCAGCGATCTCCACCAGGTCCTCTAAATCCGGATCTGGAGCTAAATCTGCCTCTTGGAGCCTTCTGTGCCCACTGCGGTGCCCACTGGTCATCTCCAGGGGACAGGGAGGCACGGCACTGGGAGTCCGGAGCCGGTTGGTTGTCTCAGCTCTCCCACCGACCAGCCGTGAAACTGGAAAAACCAATCCTCGGTTTCCTTCGCGGCTCAGCATGGAGGTGGGGCCGCACGAACACCACGCTCTCTTCCAGTTCTAAAGTTGTAAAGACTCTAAAGCTCTAAGAAAAGTCACTCTCCAAGTCGAGAGAGCCACACTGCTCTTAACCACATTTTATTTTGAATTCTGCGACATCTTTATTTCCCGACACCTTTTTCCGGCAAGGTTGACTGTGCCCATGTGGAATTGTTTAGTTTAATTGCTGGAAAGCAAGTCCCTGCAGCTGGCAGAGCCAGGCATCGGGTGATGAGGAACAGAATCATCTTTTTAACAAGGCAATCTCCCCTCAGAGCGTGGTCACTGCTTTATGGACAAAGTAAACAACTCTCATATGTTCAGTTACTCCGCCCGCCTGCCGCTGCATCCCGGCCACAGCGGGGCTGACTGGTGAGGGTCCAGGACGAGCTCTCAGGACCGGTTCCAGAGGAGGCAGCCGACCAGGCCCGCGGGACAGGACACAGGGCCATGCTGGGCTCACTAGAGGCTCTGCGAGGATCAGCACCGAGGAGCAAATGCCATGGGGCCGCGGGGGTGCCGGATTTGGCAGAACAGCCTGGCCTGTGAGCGACATCACACCGGCCTTCTCCTTCCGAGTACGCAGTGGGATGCGCTGATTTCCGCACCGCTGCGGAGCGGCCGAGGTAGCCGGCGGAGCTGCACCGGGAAGGAAACCGCCCTCTCTAGGCAGGTCCAGCAGGCCACCCTCGGGGCCTGGGAGTCGCTCAGCTATCTTTTATGCCCGTTGGTCCCCATTGTTCTTAGCCCGCCCTTTATCCCAGACCTACCTCCCTACAGCACAGCACGTGACCACCGTGGAAGCCTTCACAGGACTCGCTTGCATCTTCCCTTTAACCGAGGGAGGGTGTGAGGAATGGCTGGGAGGATGCGCCTCCTGTTTCTTCATAGGCACCTGCGTCCCAACCGGGGAGGGGGGGACCTCCGATAACAGAGCACATGGGTAGTCTGACTGTGGGTCAGAAACGAGTCCAGACGTACCCTGTTTCCTCCTCTTTGATCTCTTCGAGCTCTGGTGCCTTCTTTTCCACACACCCCTCCCCACGTACATACATGCACACAGCACACATATACATCACACATACATACACATATGCCCACAGAGACACACCACACACATCCATACATACCACACATGTACATATATGCACACAGCACACACATATATCACACATACATATATACATGCAGACACACCACACACATCCACACATGACACACATGTACATGCATGCACATAGCACACACATATCACACACATATGCACACACAGACACACAACACGCACACGCACACACACACACACACACACACACACCGCTGGCCCAGACCCATGGAGTTTGGAGACCTGGCATGCTGGTTTGTCCTGTCCTGGCATCACCTTGGGTGGGGCCCTGCTTCCAGTAAGTGCCACTCACCCCCGCCTGTGCACACACACACACCACCTGTACCCCTGGACGCCTCCCACAATTGAGCCCACATCATCCTGGCTCCCTACTTTCCAAGGAGGGAGATCAGACTGTTCCTGAATGGTGGGAAATATTGGACATAATTAGACTGATACTATTGTTACAAAAGATTTTTGTAGCAAATTTCTCAGAAAGTTAATTTTTCTCTGAATTGCTTTGACCTGTGACTCATCCTAGCTATTTTTTGCTTATGTGTCCGCAGGTGCATTCTGGAGGTAGGCAGGGTATCCACGCTGAGCAAAGAGATGAACGTTAAAATTGGGGCTTTCTGCTGTCTGACCCATAGCTGCTAGGATGCCTGAGTTTTAAGCAACAAGGCAGTCAGAATCTAGCACTGGCCAGATGGGGTAGCAGGTACATGAGCCACAAATGCAAATTTGGTCTCTAGTCTCAGTTCCTCAAAACTTTCATGGGGATCCCCAAGACCAGCTCGCAAGTAGGAAGTCAGCACTGTAGCTGTTCGTAGTTGAGAATGGTCCCCGAGATCATAAACAGGAGTGAAAGCTGCAAACATTGCTGCACGACTTGTGCCTGGCCCAGGACCAAGTGCCGAGCCAGTGAAAACTAAGAGCCCACAGATGCGTTTGTGCCTGTGAGCGTGGGGTGCTTGGTTGCAAAGCTCGCTGCTTCTGACGTGCACTCTTATTACTGGCGTGCACTACTTTAAGCAAATGACAACGCTAGCAGCACTCATACGATATTCGATTCATCAGAGGTGGAATGGAGCACTCTTTGTGCACTACAAGAAACAGGTCCTATTCCTGTCACCCAGGACTCTACACATTCTTGTCAAGAGAATAGACAGCGAAAAGGAAACAAGATCCTAAAGAAAATCAAATTCAGCAAATACGTGTCCCATTCATGCTTGTTGTCTGGTGCTGCCGTTGGTGGCGCTTCCTTTCACTCTACTCACAGACACCCACCATGTTAGAGTCCTGGTGCAGCCGTGACAAAGTACCTCCAAGTAGGGCTGTGAACGCAGAAATTCACCTGTCTCACCATACGGGAGGCAAGAAGCCTGATCAAGGTGTCAGCAGGGTTGGGTCCTCTGAGAGCTGTGAGGGAGGATCTGTCCCAGGCCTCTCTCTGGCTTTTGCTGGTTTGCCGTCAATCTGTGGCATTCTTGGCTTACAGACACATTGCCCCAATCTCTGCCTGCATGTTCACATGGCATTCTCCTGCGTGTGCCTGTGTCCAAATCTCCTCTTTTTATAGGGACATGTCATGTCAGATTAGGGTCCACCTTGCTCCAGTGTGACCTCATCATAACTAATTACACCGGCAATGACCTTGTTTCCAAATAAGGTCACATTCTGAGGCACCGAGGGTTAGGACTTCCACAGATGAACCTGAGGGGACACAATTTAACCCCTGACACCTCCCGTGGGGCAAACCTTTGGTAGACTCTGAGAGGTGGAGAGACCCAAGCTTGATTCACCCACGGTCCAAGTGGAGCACGCCCGGGAGCGCGCTGTGGCCCCGGGGCAGCGCGGGTGAGCAGGATGGCGGGAACAGGAAGGCAGTCTCCGGGAGCAAGAATGACAGAACCCTAGAGAAACGGCACTTGAGTGCTGGGTTGAGAGGCACAGACTTTCAATGTGTCCCAGGGAAGCTGAGGGAGATTTTAGTGTCTAAGGCTTTGCTGACAGAACACATCTACGAGGTCAGGTGTCTATCTATAATGTAAAACTACCCAGTTGTTGTTAAAACTAGCCTATTGTGGCCCATCAGCAGTTTAGTCTAGAATTGAAGATGGAAATGCTGTGTTATGGGCTGATTCACGTTCCCCTAAAATGCGAATGTTGAAGTCCTAACCCCTGGCACCCCGGCACCTCGGAATGTGACTGGCCCTGGAGGTAAGGTTTTCCAAAAGGTGATTAAGTTAAAATTCAGGATGGGCCCTAGTCCAGTACGATTGGTGTCCTTATGAGAAGAGGAAACTAGAAAACACAGAGAAGCAAGGCCATGTGAGGCCCCGGGGGAAGATGGCCGTCCGCAAGCCAAGGAGAGAGGGCTCACGGGAAACCAGACCTGCCCACACTCATCATGGACTTCCAGCCTCCAGAACTGAGAGAAAATAAAACCCTGTTGTGTGGGCCACCCGGACTGTGGCGCTTTGCTCCGGCAGCTCTGACGGGCTAATACATGCTGTTATTAGTTTAGAATCCTCAGGGTTTTATTTGTTTCTTATTTCTTTTTGGGTTTGCTTTGCTTTGCCTCATAATGTTTAACTTCAAAATAATGCATAAATATGCTCCCTTTCTATCCAAACCTCCTCTCCTCTCCCTGTGTAGACATTGTTTCTGTGTGGAGTGTGCAGGTATATGCATCTATGGCAGCGGTCCCAAACCTTTTTGGCACCAGGGACCAGTTTCATGGAATACGATTTTTCTGTGGACCAGGGTTGGGTATGGTTTTGGGATGATTCAAGCACATTACATTTATTGTGCACTTTATCTGTAATATCTAATGAAATAATCATATAACTCACCACAATGCAGAATCAGTAGGAGCCCTGAGCGGCTGTAAACACAGATGAAGGCTTGCTTGTCACCTCCTGCTGTGCAGCCCAGTTCCTAACAGGCCATGGACCAGTACCGGTCCTCAGCCCTGGGGGTTCGGGACCACAGATCTATAGGATGCTTTTTCATAAATATGATAGTATTATACATAGTATTGAGTATTGTATTCTGTAACTTATTTTTTTAACTTGGCAAATGTAGCTCTGAAATCTTTCTATTATATACTTTAACATTTTCTTTATTGATGTACTTTTAAATTGTTTCTAGTGTTTGCTATTAAAGTTTTTATTTTTTAAAAAATAGCTCCTTAGAAGTGGTTGACAGTTTAAATAGTCTAGTTTCTTTAAACTTGCATAGGGATTAGACTGGTTATCTTGGATAAACTGTCCCTGGCTCAAAAAATTACAAAAATAACCGAAGTCCTCAGTTTCTTAAGAATTCACCAAGGCCATATTCCTTAATTTTATGGTTTCAATTTAAGAAACAAAAATTTCAATAAAGCAGTGTTACTTTTTCCAACACATAGAACTTATACCCAAACCTAAATGGATTTCTAACAGTATTTAATTCCCCAAAACGTGGACTGAATGTTGCCAACAAGGCTTGGTGGAGCTTTGCTTTTTTAGTTTTTAGCTGTAATACTTGGAATGTACAAGGCCTGGTGACCATTTGCATTTTATTGTAACCCAGTATGGGTCCAGATTGTTTTGGATTAAAATCAACCCCCAGGCTAAGAAAGGCTGATAAAATTTATTTTAGGGTTTGAATGACATACCAGATGGGACAGCCCTCCAGTTTGCTATTACCTTTGAGAAATTTGACTCTAAATATTTCACAATATTTTTGGTGCGTACAATTGTTTTAATCTATTTCCAAAGGATTTTTACTTTCACTGTAGTCATGATTGTTTAGTCAATTATTACTCATACATTTTACAGATTCAATTTTGCAGCAAATAACATTTATTTGAAGTCTAAAGCAAAAGCAAATACAATAATTTGATAGGATTTGTGCTGAATTTTTAAAGATCTAGGAATTTTATTTAAAAATCAATTGAAGACAAACATCATGCAAAATGTCTTAATGCAGGTTGATATTAAGTATCAATTAGGTTGTAATCAGAACATACAACTTTAACTAAAAATAGTAATAATTTAATGATAATTATTTCAAATATGTACAGTATCAATTAAAATATGAGCCTTGAGCACAAAAAGCAATAAAAGCTTTTATTTTATTTATTTATTTATCTATTTATTTTTTGAGACAGAAATCTCACTCTGTTGCCCGGGCTAGAGTGAGTGCCGTGGCGTCAGCCTAGCTCACAGCAACCTCAAACTCCTGGGCTCAAGCAATCCTTCTGCCTCAGCCTCCCAAGTGGCTGAGACTACAGGCATGCCCCACCATGCTTGGCTAATTTTTTCTATATATTCTTAGTTGGCCAATTAATTTCTTTCTATTTTTAGTAGAGACGAGGTCTCGCTCTTGCTCAGGCTGGTTTTCGAACTCCTGACCTTGAGCAATCCACCCGCCTGGGCCTCCCAGAGTGCTAGGATTACAGGCGTGAGACACCGCGCCCGGCCAAAGCTTTTATTTTAAATCATCATCAGTGTTCCCGTTCCTCCCTCCAAAGCTCTGTCAGGTTCTTCACAGATGACCAATCCACCAAGAAGCTGTAATCGAGGAGAGTCGAGTTAGGTTTCTGACAACATCAACTGGTAGTAATAATAATAGCAGTAATATTGATAGCAGTAACAGGAATATGTATCCGATTTAATAAATGAAATCTCTGCAATTAAAATCTTATAGAATTTTTGGTGTTAAATATTTGCAGGAATTTGAACCTGCAGAGAGCCTCCACAGACGTTCTCGAGGATGAGGTTCTCTCACTCCCAGTGAATCAAATGTCCTTGGAGGCAAGAGCAAGGAAGGGACTGTCCTTCTCCACTTTATATTCGGCCGGGAGCAAGCCGCAAGGTGGGAGCCTCTGATGGTGCCCTGCTCGGTTGTTCGGATCACTCTGTAGCCTGTGCTGCCCTAAACTTGGTTCTGAAATTCCATCCGAGTTCCAGCACCACGCAAAGCCACTTTGACCCTTCTCTTCTCTTAGAGAAGTTGGAGCTGAGTTATTGCAAAAGTGCAATTTCTGGTGGCTCCTGCCCCAAGGTGGGGAGACACAGAGGAACGGGCTTTGGTGTCCGACTGACACTGGCTCAGCTCTTGGCTCCCACAATCGCTAGCTGTGGGATCTGGAGAAATTATATAACTTCTTTAGACCCTAGTGGCCTTGACTGCAAAATAGTACCGATATTACCCACAGCTTAGGGTCACTGTGGTGGTTAAAAGAGACGCATACCATGTGTCCCATGCAGGCTTCTCCTTCCCTGGCTGAGTAACCACATGACCTTGGCTTGGACCTGGCTCAACAACCCAGTCAAGACTGGAGGAGGCTGGCTAGGAATGCCTTGATCATCAACCGTCGATCAACACGAAGCATCCCGTAGTAGGCAGGATGCCGCCTATCAATTTTGGTTGCTGGGGCCAGGCAAGTGTGGCCATCGCAGCACTGACGCTATTTTTACACATTTGTTCAAAAACCTTCCTTGAGCATGAGAACAAAACTAGGTTGCCGTGTTGCCAAGATCTGTTTAGATTTATAATGAAATATTGGCATTATTACTGATATTATTGTGAGTATGGAATTTATTTAAAAAGTCTGTAGGCCGGGCCCGGTGGCTCACGCCTGTAATCCTAGCACTCTGGGAGGCTGAGGCGGGCAGATCGCTCAAGGACAGGAGTTCGAAACCAGCCTGAGCAAGAGCGAGACCCCGTTTCTAGTAAAAATAGAAAGAAATTAATTGGCCAACTAAAAATATATAGAAAAAATTAGCCAAGCATGGTGGCGCATGCCTATAGTCCCAGCCACTTGGGAGGCTGAGGCAGAAGGATTGCTTGAGCCCAGGAGTTTGAGGTTGCTGTGAGCTAGGCTGACGCCACGGCACTCACTCTAGCCCGGGCAACAAAGTGAGACTCTGTCTCAAAAAAAAAAGAAAAAAAAAGTCTGTGAAAAT
>CAUYRT010028257.1:0-53925 GCA_963574885.1 Lepilemur ruficaudatus | reverse complement strand
TTTTCTATGGGTTTGCTTGCTTTTCTTATTGAAGATCTACATTTTTTTTTACTATTTTATGCATAACAAGAAAGGCTATATTCATAATGAGTGCGATGTGCACCATCTGGGGGATGGTCAGGCTTGAGGCTCTGACTGGAGTGGGGAGGGGGGCAAGGGCAATGTACGTAACCTTAACATTTGTACCCCCATAATATGCTGCAATAAAAAAAAAAAGAAAGGCTATATTTTAAAATGGGGACAAAAATAAACTTAAATTATAGGGATATAATTATGCTATATAGTTATGTAAGGAATATATAACTTAGTAAAGACAAAAATTTGACACATTTTAATAAATTTGACAAAAATTTAATAAATTCTCAAAATATGAACTATTATTTTTTAATATTGTCTATATTGTGGGTCAGCAAACTATAGTCTATGGGTCAAATCTGGCCCTCTGCCTGTTTTTGTGAATAAAGTTTTATTGGAACATAGCCACACTCATTTGTTTAAGTATTGTCCAAGTCAGAGGGGAGTGGTTGTGACTGAGACTCCTCTCCCACAAAACCTAAAGGGTTTATTATCTGTCCTTTTTGTTGGGGCTCAGAAACCAAAACCCAAAATATGGTACTTTGACACATTGAACTGAAGGAGCCTCAAGGTCTCTGTGACCGTCACCTACTTCCTCCCACCAACTTTCCCAAAGCACAGGCTTTATCTGCCCAAGATCCATATCCACCAAGGAGAACAAGTGTTTTTCCTTCCCCTCCCTGTAATCTCATTATCTGTTGCAGAAAAGAATACCAAGAATGTAACTGAACCTGAACAGACTCTTTTGCAAGATACTACCTTTCTCTCAGACTCAGTCAAATTGCAAAGACTACAAGTTAATCTCTGTTTCCAGATCCATGTGTTCTCATCAGTAATCATTCATTGCTCCTCAACAGAATTTCTCTTCTCCTCCCCTCCCATAACCTGTTTTGCCAGGATTCAATCCCCCCTTATGTCTGTAACCTTAAGATGGTATATAAGCTTCTACACCCAATTAGGGGTTTGAGTCTTCCTTCTGAAGGCCCCCATGTACATGCTAAATAAATATGTATGCCTTTTCTCCAATTAGTCAGTCTTTTGTGAGTTGATTTTCAGGGAATCTTTTAGGAGAACTTTTCCCTTGGCTCTAACACTTTACAGAAAATGTTTGCCAACCTGTGATCTAGACCAGTGAATTAAATGGCAATAAAATGGGCACCACTACTCCAGTACCCTTTAGGTCCTAAAGGCTGGTTATAATATCTACCCTAGACCTCAGAATGCAATGTAATGTTTGATACACTATCTTGGCTGCAGGAGGTGGAGGTGATTTCAGAGACTTCTGCATGGTCTTTTCCACTATCAAAGTCTTATCCAACAAACCAAGGACCCCTTGGTTCTGCCAACTATTAATACTAAATATATTCAATACACTAGTAGAGTCCCTGGTCCCAGTGGACCCATAGGCCAGAAGTCCATTTGTTGCCTGGCCCTCACATAACCCATATTTCTCATAGAGGGACCTGATGATGTTTTTTGTTCCCAGGTATCAATGATTACTCATACCCTGTGCCAAACAGAGTAAAAATGTATGAATATTTCCCTTTTTAGACTATATGATCACCTAAGCAAATGGCCATAGATCTTCTGGGGATGATCTGAGGGAATCGTTACCTTATACACTTACCATGGCATTTCAGGAGCCATCCTGCTTGGGATACAGCCTCTCCTTCAGAAAAATGGGTTCAAGAAAAACTGCCTCATGCCTGAAACTGGGCAAGAGATGTGGGTTTTAATGGCGATGATGGCTCTCAGACTCCTAGTCATCCATTCTTAAATTCTTTTGACTGTGTGGATTGAATAATGTTCCCCTCTGTTGCTCATACATCCTGCCCCTGGGTAAGTCATCCTCTGTTAACTATTTCCACACCTCCTTCTCATTATGATAATGAGCAGCCATGGAGGTTAAAACCTCCACCTGTTCTCTATTGCTCTGGAGTCTGTTGCTATCAGGGAGCCCATTTCTGTAGGAGCCTTGCCTACCACCATTCCTGGTATACTGAAGATAGCGGCCGCTTGCTAACGATGCTGGTAAGACACATATTCCTTATTGCTTTGATAAACGAAGATAAGCAGTCCTTATTGCTTTGATATTGAGAGTTTCAGGCTCTTCTGAGAAGCAGAGTCAGCCGGCAGGTATTTGGGTCTCAGCTAGCAGAACCAATTTAGCAAATCCTCTTCTATAAATCTTTTGATGCCATCCTGCATAGTATGCCACTGCACAGTTCTGCCATTTCAACTACACTTAATATGGGCCATCGCTTTTTCTAAGCTTTGAAGTTATCCAGCAGTAAAATTAGAACGGTCTCCTGGAACCCCTGCTAGAGGATTAAATCCTATCTTCTGGGAGTGTTCTCAAATTGAAAAATTCTCTTATCCATCTCCATATTCTTTCCCCATCGATCCAGTCCACCACCGCCGGATTCACTGCAGCCACGCACAGCTCCCGGGGTTCATGTTAGCCATGTGCTGCAGCTCCTTTAGCGTATACCCGTCTCCTCCTCAGCACGCCCAGCAGTTCTCTGTCAGTTACTGATCTGGCGGCCAGAAGAGAGTAGGGGCTGACCTGAAGATGGAGTTATTGGGGAAATATAACAAACAAACAAACAAAAAATTCCTTCTAACCTAGAAAACCTCTCTACAAAGGTAGAAGAAAAAGAAACAGTGTTATTATTGAATAAGCATTAAACCAGAATGTGATGCACATCACAGGAAATTCACTAAGAGATCGCAAAAACAGGAAGAAATCTCAGCCTTTGATATAGCCAGGCAGGCACAACTCATTACACCCATGATTCCAAAATAAAGGATAACTAGTCCTCAAGTAAGAGGACTTTCTTTTTGTTTTTTCATTGTGTTTCTTTTCATCTTGTCTTTGTCAGGCAAGGTAACAGGACTTGGCAACACCATTTTTCACGTACAGTTCATCCTAAATTTACCTGGCAATTGTGTTTGCTAACTGACTTTATCTAAAGTAAAGATAAACTTCTCCTATCTTTGTCACTACATGTAGTTTTGCCACTTGGAACAAGGAGCAGCTGAAGTTAGGTTCCTAACTTCCCCAGAAGGGCAGTTAGGGCTGTTATTTTCCTTAATACTTCCATTTCAAAGAGATGATTCTCAGGTTCTTAAGAAAGACATTACTGGGTTGTAAAGCGGGCTAGAGGCTAATTTAGCTTTTAAAAAGAGTTACATACATTTCAAAGAGAGAAAGAATTTGACACATTTTCTGAAGTCAATGTTCTAAGAAAAGTGGGTGGGGGAGTCTCTTCTCTTATTCTAATAGGGAGAATTAAGCCTCTTATTTTTCACTTGCATTTGCCCTTAAGGGTCACCTGGGGCACCTGCTAGGCACAGTCCTCATTGTCTTTAAGAAATGGGGGGCGGGGCTATTTTTAATTTGAAGCACTTGGCCAATTTGTCAGGCCTGGAGGGTTCAAAGATATCTGAGGATTCTCACTCTCCCTTTCAGGTGCATCAGCACATGCCGAGCTCCTATTTCATGCTGCCGCTCCTAATCAATCAGCGTTGTGACCTTGCTATGGAAGACCTTCCACAGCTGAGAATGCAGCATCTCCCCAGTTCTGCTCCTCTTCTGAGTAAGTCCTGGGCCTCGGCCTTTTCTATTCTCAATTGTTGCTAACAAAGCCCTGGGAATTTCACCTTGAGCCTTAACTGCTGATCTCAGTTGATTAGCAATTTCCCATTGATTACTTCCAGCCATCCAATCTCATTATCCTCCTAATTACTGTTCCTCACCTCTGGAACTTCTCAAATGCCTGATCCTTTTCTCCATTTTGTGCACTGTCTTCCATAGGCACACCATCGCCTTTACTCCAGGTAAAAGTGTTAACAATTGTGTAACCACTTTGTGCAGGAGTCTATCAGTACTCCACCTACCACCAGATGGTTGATTCCATTCCAAAACCTCATGTTAGTCTGTTTCTCAAACCACCCTGACACCAAATGTCACAGTCTGATTTCTTTAGATGCAGACTCTGAGATGGAGATTTGCATTCAGGAATTGTATTAGAGAGTGGTCTCATGGATAATACCAGTCGAAGAGTGAAAGAATCAGTATTGGGCAAAGGAAAAAGTTGTACTACTGGGAAGTCCCAATAAGGGCTTCAGCTGACTGCACAAGGAGCTTTGGAGCCAGGCTGCTTCCACATAATTGCCTCTAACTGGGGCAAAGGTGTTTCTATCCCTTTATATCCCTGCATTGACCATTTGTTGGGTATAGACTTCTTTCAGAAAGGGAACATGGCCTTGAGTGAGGTAGCTTTTTAGCCAAGGTTAATCATTGGAGGGATGATTCAGTTGTCAGCTGTTACCTCTCAACACTTTCAGCGGGAAGGGAATAAATGCTTCTGTCCTGAAGGGAAGAGAAAGTCCCAGGTAACATAACAGTGTCCACTGTAATACCACTCATCACTTGGCCCTTGAATTAATTTCTTTTTTCTGAATTGTTTAAATGAATAGGCAGTGGTGATGTTTATTTTAAAATATTACATTGCATCTAACATTTACGTAGCTCTTATCATGTGTCAGACTTTGTGCAAATTATTAGTTACAGTTCCTTATTTAAGACCACAACAACCCTAGAAGTTAGGCATTATTATTATTATGCAATTTTAGAGACTTATTGAATAAGTATGAGCCAGGTGCCATTCAATTTTATTATAAATGAGACATCTGAGCAGAGACTTAAAGGAGGTGAGAGAACTAGCAGTGCAAATATTCCAACTTGCAGGGTGACAGGGAGAAGACCAGACAGCAAGTACAAATTCATAGAATGCCACTCCAAAACCAGAAAGTATTTGGTGGCTTCTTAGGTGGAGCAGGGTGTGTCTGAGCACCATGGAGGTATGAGAAGAGAAGGGGAGAGGAAGAGGATGGAGAAGATAAAGAGGGGTGAAGCCATAAGAGACTGACTTAAGGGACAGGAGATATGCTAAAGCAAATGTGGATCATTGATCCATTTTATGTGAGGAAGAAATCACGTGTTCACATTCATGTTTCAGAAAGACGTCTGTGTGATCATAGAGAGTGGATTTTGGTAAGGAGGTTGGTGAAGCAGGTGTGCAGGAATAGAGGAATGAGAAACCAATATGGAGAATATTTCGTTATTTGGGTAAAATTGATAGATGCCCAAAAGTGTGGTAGCAGTAATAATAGAAATGGAAAGAATTAGATATGACAAATACTAAAAAAGAAGAATGAGAAATTCATAATAATTATTGGATGAGGCTATAAGAGAGAATTAGTAAAAGATGACGTTTAATTGTAACACTTGAGCAATGAGGGGGCTAATAGTGCCATTTCCTGAAAACAATGTACATTTTGGAAACTGTGAGGACATGGTGACAATTTCACTGGGGTTATATTAGTTTGAAGATCATTGGCCTATTCAACAACTATTTATTGGTGTTCAGTACTTCATGAGGTGATGGATGTATTGCCAGGAACACAGGGTCTCTCATGCAGTTCACTGTTTAATAGAGAAGGGAGAGTAAATACACGAACGCAGAAATAAAATATGTAATTACAAGTTACAATAAATTCCATGAAGACAAATTAGAGTACTATGAGAGAGAGAATAATAATGGTGTTGGGGAGGAGGAGATTTAGATTGGTTAGTTATGGCAGAGCTTCTGAAAATGTGACGTTGAAGTCAAGGCCGGAATAGTGCAGAGGAATTAGCCAATCCAAGGAGCAGCACAACTTGCTGTGATTCAAGACTCGGAAGAAGCCACCAAAGATCAAGAGGAGAGAGGAAAAAGTCACGCTGAAGAGGTAGATAGGGCTTAACTCCTCTGGGGTCTTATAGACCGAGGCTCTGTTAAGGGATTCTAATTTTATTCTAAATATATGGAAAACAGCTGAAGCATTTTCCAGCGAATGACGTGATCCCAGAGAGATTTTAGAATGATGCTGTGCTGTGTGGAGAATAAAAGTCTAGAACTATGAAAAGGGATATGGGAGTTGTTGTGTACAGACGTCATTGAATCCGGAAGAGTGAATGATATTGGCAAAAACAGTGTACAAAAGAAAGAGAAGAGAATCTAAAACAGAACTGAGACCTAGGAGCAGGGCCAGTCCTGGCCACTGGATTTGTCACCAAGAAGGTCATTGGTGAATGCTGAAGTCATGAGTGAGAGGCCATTTTTTAGTGGCTTGAGGAGTGACAAATAGAAACCACTAGGTGGACAACTGTGATATATTTATCTCTATGTTCAAACTACCTACAAAGTATGAACAAACACTCACGTGACTATATAATTGTCTTATTTTGCTATCATTATTTTAAACTCTGGTCAGCAACAATTTTTAAAATATCCCACAATACCTAGCATAGTGCCATACCTGAGAGTTGCTGTATTTCTATATATAAATCTACATCTATATCTGTATCTACATCTACATATAGAAGGTGGTTAGATGAATAAAACACAGCAAGACGATTGCTCTGACCTCCCTTGGTTTTCAGTAGCCACACATCAAGAATGCCACATCTTTTCGTAAGACTTAGACACTGCTCCTGGGTCAATTCATAACAAAAAGACTATCTTGTGATTACATCTATATCTTGGATGAACACAGTGATTTTCTTCTGTGGAAGCTCGTCATACTTTTTGAACTATTATCTCATTTATCTCTTCCACATGCCTAGAGGACCAGAGTTAACCTTATTGCTCCTTTCTCATATGTGCAAAAAATAGCTGACAATGTACAAGAACGATTTGCTGGGATCTCCAACAGACGAAACATATTGATAATTCAAATTAGCAAGTTATCTTCAGTCGAGGATGAAGGAATTTTCCACATGCTGAAATCAAGTTTTTCTTTACTGTTATTTTCTACCCTTGTCTGGGGTTTAGCTATGCGTCCACATCTTTCTTAGAAGAACTCAGCCTTCGACCCTATCCCCACTCCCTTCCTCCCTCGCTTGTTTGCTCTCGATCTGCCTCTTGATATAAAAATCAGTAATAAGGCAAAGGCTTGTCTCCCTGGGCAAACTAGTCGTGCATTAAATATCAGCGAGGTCAGCACTGTCATACTATGGGGGCTGCATTTTAATTCAAGTGTTCTCTGTGAGCACTGGGATAATTCCATCAAGCACAAGACAACATATGACCAATAACTGGGACCTAGAGGAGAAAAAATTGTCAAGGTAATTAGAAATGTGATAGGGTTTGTTTTTTATCTGTAAGTTTTCCTGTGCACCTGCTTCTTTGTTGCCAACTCAGCTTCTCAAATCCTAGGTCCCACTTTGTGGGGATGGCTGTCCGAAATGGCAATAACTACCACTCATTCACTGCATGGCCTTCTGTGTCTTATCTTTGAGTTTTCCATGCAGCATCCATATATTTACTATGGAGATACACAGATATTGATGAATGCTGAAGTGGTGAGGTCAGAGACCTTTTTTTATATGTGCTGAGGAGTGAAAAATGGAAACAACTATATAGACAACTGTCTATCAAGGTCTGTCGGAAAAAGAAAGAGGACAGGTGGCAGGAGGGGCCAGGAGTGTTCAGGAGGCCCTTTGGTTATTAGCTAGGAAATGACCAGAGACTGTTCAAATTAGACAAAACAAAAGCAGTTCCAGAAGAAGGGGAAAGATATGTCCTGGATATCTATTTCCCCTTGTTCATGTGGAAAAGTAAATTTGAAATTTCAAACAACTAACTTAAAGCAACTCAGCAACTAACTTATTGATATATTTATTGGCCTTGCTGTTAGTTTCTAAATAATTTTTGCAGGTGGATCTGACCCAGAATTTTGCGATACAGCAACACTAGGGATTGTTAAATTACAGACAAGTCCGTACCTGTGTACACACTTTGAAAATGTTTCCCATTTGATGTTGATATACACTCTTGGTTAAGAACCAAGGCTAAGACCATGTGCTGTGCAGATCTGAAGCCTTGCCTCCCACAGGTCCTTATTAAGCATGGCAATTCTTGTATAAAAGGAAGAAAATAAAAATAATAACATAAAAATAAAATCCTTAATTAAGGAAAGTGGAAAATTAAAAAAATCACTTGATATATTTGCAAATATCAAATTGCAGTTATTTTTCTCTGTAACAGCAAACTCCATGTCTATTATTTATTTTCTGCAGTTCCTTTGGACTTGAGTGTGGCTATTGGCTGCTCTTTTGAGAGCTTTGATTTTCAAAGAAGAAAGCATTTGGGAATATAAACAGTTGTTACTTATAAGGAGCTTTTACTAATGAACCTCATTTGCCTTGCAGTGAAAGATAATTAGAATCTTCCTCACCAATATTGTCACTTAAACGTCTTTCTTAGCTTCCTCCTCTTCTTGGCCTGGGTTGAAAAGGTTAGCAAACTGCTTAAAAATTTCCTGCACAGGTCCCAGGAGATAAGTTCCTCCTACTTTGTGTGAGCTGTGCATGTGGGTATATACATAAACTGTGTATACCCTATAATTAAATATATATGGTATTATTTTTGTAACAAGTAAACATGAATGATAATATCATGAGCAAAGACTGTGCCTTTTGAAGAAGGAAATTAAAAAATCAAAGCTTTCTGTAAGTCTTAGATTAAAAAAAAACATTTCTAAGAGAAATGTGCTCCAAACTTCAAACTTAAAAGGAAATAACATTGTCCTCATTAAATTTATTCTTTAAGATTTAAGACAGAAAAATACTATTTCTAAAATGACCACTGTGAATGTTATTTCTACGTTTGCAAGGCATAAACAGATTCTAAGCTATGAGTCTTCAAATCTCAGGCAGATTATATAATGATTAAAAGACTATTGTTTCAGTTAATTGTAACAGACAATATGAGTTTAATTAGAATGTTCCATCTTTCTAGTGTTGATTATCTTTGGCTATCTCAAAATATTCTCAAAATTAGATTATTTTTCTGTGTTGTTTGTTTTTGTGAGTCGGTAGAGATGATTTTACACAAACAGCAGACTGCTTAAATCCCAAAATGTAGTGACTCAAAATTCTTATTGCTTATTATACTTGATTATATCTTGTCTTCCAAATTCCCAGAAGTCAGACATTATATCTTGTACCTGACTTCTCTCTTTATATTCTACTAAAAATATACTTTGAAAAATGCGCTATTCATCTCTCAGTTATCACACCCAATGGTTTTTGATTTTTTAAAACTCTTAGAGACATTGGACTTTTATTGCTACCTCTCGTCTTCTAGACATTATTTTACCTTCCTTAATTCTCTGTTTTCCTCTTTACTCTGAATGCTTCTCTGTCTGCTTAATTGGCTTCATTTTCTCTTTCAATACCCTAAATGCAGATGTTCTTTAGGGTTTAGTTCTGAAACTTATCACACATCTAGGAAGGGTCTCTCCTGTGCATGCCACCTTGCAGGTGCTGTGGAGAATACAAGATGGATAAAACATTCCCCTGACTCAAGAAACTTATGACACAGTAGGGAAAGAATTCATATTCAATGTCCAAAGCTGAATTTAAGCATCCTAGTCTCAGTTCAAGGTTCTCCCCAAACTGTCTATTTTTCTAGCTAAACTCACTTGTTTATTCTTCTGTGAAATGGATTTGTTTGTACTGTTGACTTTCTTATATGCTCAGGATGGATGTTCAGTCTTGCCCATCTTTCCAAAGGATGTGTGTCTGGAGTTTATTTGATCTTCCCAACTGATGGCAGAAAACGGGTAGTCAGTAGGGGCCAGGTCTTGAATTAGGTCCAGGCACCACTGTGAGGCATGTGGGAATGGAAATTGACCAAGATACAGATGCTTACAGAAAAGGGACAGGGCTTGGGAATCAGGACGACTGGTCAACGATTGAGTCACTTTGTAGACTTCAGGACAAGTTTACTTATCCTCTCTGTGCTTATTTTCTTTATCTGAAATAATCTTTTATTCAGATAATTGTTTTGACAGTTACATAAAGTAATATATTTCAATTTGAAGAGTCACATCTTTCTTGAATTCTGGAAAATTCTCAGCCAAATATTGACTCTACTTTATTCTCTCTATTCTTTCTTTTTGGAATTCCTCTTGGATAAATGTTGAAGCCTTTTGATCTGTCTTATATTTCTGTAATCTTTGAAACTTTTCATATCTTTTCTTATATCTATGTATGGTATTCTTGCATTTTCTTTCAATCTAACTTCTTATATCCTAACCCTTTTTAAAATACATCTAGATCATGTATAATCATCCATTGTCCTTTTTGCTTCAATAAGGAAAGTTATCCTTTTTGATAACTTTGTAATCAAGTTCATTGATAATTATCCTAAGAATTGAGCTATGATCGTAAGAGTCTCTTTATTGTTTTAGATTTTGAGTTTCAATCACAGAAAGAAAATTAAAATTGATAGAAATACCATCTGAGATATAAAATAAGAAAATATGAAACATTCAATAAAAAGGGGTGATAAATATTATGCGGTATAGTGAAAAGAGCATGGACTTAGATCGTGATGCCCCGTGTGTAATTCTTACTATGCCACATGTCTGACAGCCTCCAAGATGACGCCCAGTGATCTCCACCTGCTGGCATTCACATCCTTGTGTAGTCTCCCCTCCCCCGACATTTGTCTGTGTGACCAATGGAGTACACCAGATATAATAGTACATCACTTCAAAGATTAGGTTATAAGGGACATTTTAGCTTTTTTATTTTTTTCCCTCCCTTATTCTCTCCCTCCTCCCTTTCTCTCTTTCTCTTTCTCTGTCTCAGAGCATTTGTTTTGGGGGTAACCAGCTGGGCCACATGACAAGGCCCAGAGGCCACTGGCCAATAGATAATTGGTGACCTTGGAATCAGAGTCTCCAGCCCAGTCAAACCTTCAGATGACTGCAGCCCTGACCGACATAGTAACTGCAGCCTGCTGAGAGACCCTGCACCAGAACTAAGAGGTTTCCAGATTTCTGACCCTCAGAAAATTTTGTGAGATAATATTTGTTACTCTAAGCATCTAAGTTTTTATTATGGAGCAATAGATAAATACAGCCACTCCATTCTGTGGAAAGGTTTGTTTCAAAGAGGGAACTATGACAAGGTAAAAAAAAAAAATGACAGTGGTAGGCAAAGGCAAATATGTCTATGAAAAGATTCCCAACATCATATATCATTAGGGAATTGCAAATTTAAATAACAATGACATACCACTATACAACTGTTAGAATGGCCAGAATCCAAAACTCTGACAAGAAGAAATATTGACAAGGAGTTGAAATTTTAGGTCCACAAAAATATCTGCACACAGATTTTAATAGCAGATTTATTCATAATGGCTAAAATGTGGCAGCAACCAAGATGTCCTATAATAGGTGAGTGGATAAACACACTGTGGTAATTTTGTAATGCAATATTATTCAGTGCTAAAAAGAATGAGTATTAAGCCACAAAAAACATTGAGGAAACTTAAATGCTTATTGCTAAATGAAAGAAGCCGATCTAATAGGGCTACTATATCTGCGGTCCCCAACCTTTTTGGCACCAGGGACCGGTTTCTTGGAAGACAATTTTTCCTCGTACAGGGTTGGGGGGGATGGTTTTGGGATGATTCAAGTACATTAGATTTATTGTGCAGTTTATTTCTATTACTACTACATTGTCATACATAATGAAATAATTATACAACTCAACGTAATGCAGAATCTAATGCCACCGCTGATTTGGCAAGAGGCGGAGCTCAGGCAGTGATGCAAGCCATGGGGAGCACCTGTGAATACACATGAAGCTTTGCTCCCTTGCCCACCGCTCACCTCCTGCTGTGCTGCCTGGTTCCTAACAGGTCACAGATTGGTACCAGTCTGCCCAGGAGCTAGGGACTGCAGTACTATGTGATTCCAACACTATTTTCTTATACATGTTTCACCAATTTAAGATCATCTCAGTGGCGTATGAAATTGTCTGGCTCCTTATATTCATTCCATCATTGTCCCAAGAAATGAAGCCTTTTTTTAAACAGGGAAATTATATTTTATTTTTGATTTTTCTATACTTGTTATTTTTATTGCAATACTTCAAGAATTTGGAGGATGATACAGCATTTTTCAATGCAGCATTTTCTTAACTGCTCATCTGGCAGATTTGACAAAAAGGAATATTATTTCTATGTTGATTTACATAGTGTTTTTGTTTAAGTAAAGTGTTACTAATATAATTAATATCCCATCTTTTGATCCTCTTTCTTGTTATTGCTTGAAGGAGAAAACTATTCTCTGAGGTTGGAATCTGTCATTATCATTAGCATTTTTATTTGTAGATTTTTAAAATAACAAATGCCATTAAAGGCTTTATTTTTTTCATATACGTGTGGGTGTTTTTTTAACTTTCTTCCTAGATTGTATGTTCATATACCCGTTGCTCATTTTTCTCTTGATTTCTAGTTCATTTGTAAGCAAGGGAATTACTGGGTAAAAACATATAGACAGATATTATCAGGGGATCAGTGTTATCTGTCACTTTTTCAATATTTTCCAGTTGATTTATACTTAAAGGAGAGAAAGCTCGAGGGACAGCTCTGCTCACCTGTGGCACTTCAGACAAGCCAGCACGGTGCTGCAGATACATTCACGTGAGCCAGGTCTTAAGTGACTTCTGTGTCCCAAGGCATCCATCCCACATCTGCATCGTGTTTTCAAACCTTTATATGCATAAGAATCACTTGGAGAGTTTGTTGAAACACAATTCCTGAGCCACATACCCTGAGATTTTGACGTAGTAGGACAGAGTGGGCCCCATTTATTTACATTTCTCACAACCTCATGGGTGATGACAACACTGCAGGTGAGGACCACACTGTGAAAATCAGTGATGCAGACAATGGCTAAAGATAAATGCAGAATCACAATACAATCTTCATTTTAATTTCACCTAGATTCTTAATATTTTATATCAATACCAACAGCTTCCTTCTGCCCTCCAGTTTCAGCTCCTATGCCTCTGTTCTGGTTGTTAAAAATTAGCTTTATCTAGTTTGAAAGACACATCTAGCTTTCAGCCACTTGAAAGACATGTGGAACGAATACTTTAAGTTCAGGAAATGATCACTTTTCCATTTCAGGTTACCAGCTATGTTCTCTTCCTTGTTAGTTCTCTTTTCAGATAGTACCCAATTACCCCCGAGGATAGCTTTAAAAAAATCACATTTTAAAAACACAAATATACCGTGTAGCTTATATAACAAAATAATTTGCACAATGGGAAAGACACACAGTTTATTAAAGATATCCCTATCCTTAGGACGAATGATTTGGCACTGGTGCCAGTATCAAGCAACAAAGGCTCAATTCAATATCTAAAACTTTAAATGGATTCCTGCACTGGTAAAAGATGAAGCCAAATATCCGCACCTCTCCCCTCTTCTTGTCATGAGAAAATTAGGGAAAGTATCATATCCACTAATATGGTAGGAGTTCTTCCTTTATGTCCTGAGTGTGAAGAAAATACTATTGGCATCTGCCTCCATATCATAGATATGAATGGTGTCAGTATCCTCTGGACAAAGACCACAGATTACAGCTTTAGCTGAACAAGTTTAGCTGGTACCCTCTGCAGTGAGAAAGAACATGTCCCAGGTAGAATCATGGGTGTCTCGTAAGAGAGGGTCAGAAAGAACCTCTTATAGAATTTGGGGTGGGGTGGGTGATTTGGGAGGGTCATGTGAGCCAAGGTTCATTCTGAACTAGATGTTGTCAGAAAGGATGATTGGGCATTTCTATAAATCTTACCTATGAGAAGGACAGATGAGAGGCAGGATGCAGCTGTAATTGATAAAGAAGTAACTGCTGCTCATTTAGTGAGAGAGGGAGATATTTGGTAGTTACAGGTTGCACGGTGCCCCTGACTGAGAGGATGTCCTATGAGATGATTTATATCCAGTAAAAGACAACATGGCTTAGCTGTGAGAGTCAGATCAGTTCCTGGAGGTCAGAGGCTGCTTTTTTCTTTCTCAGCTAAAAATTACAACAGTATTCAAGTTGGGACTACTGTTGCTACATGATCCTCTTTACATAAGCAGAATTGTAAATTCAGTGATAAGAAAATGATTCTTTGTTATCTTATTTTTAGGCAAGTAAATAATAATAATAAAATACTTATGGTTTCTTATTTAGCTATATCAGTTACAGAGAGAGCACCTTGCCATGACAACATAAATAATTGTTAGTTCTTTTGTTATAATAAGGAATCCCCTGGCCTTTATAAGTCTTTACTACTTGCGGATTAAAGTACCTTTGAGATTAGTTAGTACTTACTATTTTAATTTTATAATCAAGTTAAGTGACTCCTACCACAAACTAATAGGAATATAAATCTTGACTTTTTATGTGACCTTGTCACTAAAATAGCCCTGCTAACAAGTAACACATATTACCAGCTCCTGAGCCCTCTGCGTGTGTGTGTTTATTAGCCTACACTTTCTTCCACGAACTAGGAAAGTGCTGACATGAATTCAATCATCTCTTCTACTTACCTGGCAGAAATCATTACTCACCTTTGAAAAGCAGAACTACACCACAGAATGCCCAAGTATAATTTAGTATCCTCACATCATCTTAAAATAACAGCAACAAAAAAAGGCAGGAAAAAACTACCATTCTCTCAATTTTCTAGATGATAAATCATTAGTGTATTTTCTATTAATAAAACAATAATTTTTTCTTTTTCCAATACAACTGACAATTTATCTGTGATTAATAGAAGTTTAACATAAGAGGTCAGTCCAGAAAGTATCCAGCCATTGTTAATATAACGAGAACAGTTACATGGCTGGATACTTTCCAGACAGACTTTATATGCCATCCATGGGTAAGTAATTTGTAAAAGCACACAATAAAATGCAGATAATATGAAAATGTCATTGAACATAATTTGTTTCTTGGCTTTGGTATCAGGGTGATTCTGGCTTCATAGAATGAGTAAGGGAAGATTACCTCCTTTTTGATCTTTTGGAACAGTTTCAGTGGAATTGATATCACTAACTACCAGGAAAACCACAAAACACTGATGAAAGAAATTGTAAATGACACAAACAAATGGAAAAATATCCCATGCTCGTGGACTGGAAGAATCAATATTGTGAAAATGACCACACTACCCAAAGCAATCTACAGATTCAGTGCAATCCCTACTAAAATATCAACTTCATTTTTCACAGAATTAGAAAAAAAAATCCTAAAATTTATAAGGAACCAAAAAAGAGTCTGAATAGCCAAAGCAATCCAAACAAAAAGAACAAATCTGGAGGCATCACATTCACCGCCTTAAAATTACTGTATAGGGCAATTGTAACCGAACTAGAATGGTGTTGATACAAAAGTAGACACATAGAGCAATGGAACAGAATAGAGAACCCAGAAATAAAGCCAAGTACCTACAATCAACTTACCTTCCACAAAGCAGACAAAAGCATACGCTGGGAAAAGGACACACAATTCAATAAATGGTGCTGGGAAAATTGGATTGTTCTTTTCATATTATTTACTGGGTCTCTTGGGTATCAAAAATGGAAGAATAATACTGCAGAGAACATGGGAATAGGATTGGATGCACTGATGCCTGGTCTTGTGTTTACAATGGAGCCTTTTCCCCACCCCATAGGCTCTTACTATAAGGCAAAGAAAACAGTTTATTTAGTTTTACATCTTCTAAAAGTCTTGGCTAACACATAGTAGTTACTCAATAAATACTTTGATAATAAATGTTTATATATAATTATATTTATAAACTTTCTGAAAATGATAGTATTAAACAATAGAAGAGATACACACAGACATTTTCTAAAATTTGGGAGAACATTCCTGGATCAGTCATTTTGATGCTATGCAACTTCCCAGGGCATGGTTTTCTTTTTAATTCATTTGGAATCTAACCCGTTTCTGGATAGAGAGAAGCTCCAAGTCTTTGGAAAAGTAAGCTGTTCATGCCAGTATTAGGTGGTTACAGTTTTCCATTGACTTGAGCTGCTGATTTTAATGTATGGAGTTCAGTTAGATCTAACTGTATTATCTGTTAATATTCTTATCTGTGGAAGCATTTTCCTGTACAATATGTATGTGTGTGTGGTGAATGTTATTATAAATAAAATACCTTAAATTGTATTTGAAATCAGGAGGGCTAATTACTAATAAATAAATAGGTATCTGTGATAAAGCTCATTGAAAAATTTTGATGAGTATATCTTTGCTATCAACTTAATGACAATTAGTATTATATTATTTTAAAGACTGGCTGTCAGTTTCTTCTGTATCTACTGCTATGTGGTTTCAATTACGCACAGAAAAGTGGATAGAGTACAGACCTGACATCCTGTGTCTGCTCACGGATACGTAACTGGCGGGTTTCAGAATGAGAATACATGGGGAAAACTTTATGCCTGATAGAATGTTCAGTTGTCAAAGTCATTTCCTGCATAATCTCTGATTTAGTATCATATTACCTCTATGGGCTTAATTACTGGATTTTTCTTTGCGTGGTATGGGAATAAAGATGAATAGTTTAAACAAGAAAAGCTGCAATCTTTGCTAGTTTTTCAAGTTCAAGATTTGAAAAATCCTTGTGAGGAGTTGAATGTCTCTAGTGAATCTAGCTAGAAATTTTTATTCTAATTCAAACCTGCTACTACATATTACCTCTCATCCTTCATTTCTTTACCAGTCTAATACAAAGTCATTTCTCATGAATCGACTACTTTCATTTTCAATGAAAGAAATATTTTAACTTACTTTTTCTTGCCCTTACAAATGGAAACTGAACTCTCCATCAGAGTTCATCTCTTTTACTCATTAATAATCCATATATCTTATTTCTTCCATCTGCAGAATCAACTCTATGTTTGGTTGAACTTAAGGGAGAATTACAAATAGCCAGTTTCCAAAAAAGTTATGTATTTTGGACTAAATAAGCTCATTTTGGGGCAAGATATTCAGTGAAGTTCAACAAGTCTCCTGCCAAAACATTGTATTTTTTAGTCATAGTAACCCCAAATAATCCATATCCTTATTTATTATTTGTCTTTAGTTCAGAGTGAATTCCTATAAAAGAAAAAGCTCTATTTTTTCCTCATATGATACTAGAGACTTATTTACTATCTCAGGCAAATATATGATTGTTAATTGTCCTTGCTAATCATTTTATCAAGAAATATGCCTCAGTTTCCGCATCTGTAAGACTAGTGGGTCGCATTGAATGATTTTTAAGTTTTCTTAACAGATTTAAACTATTCTGTAATGATTCTATTCTCTGTACTTCACGGTTGTTAAAGACCACTGTTAGGGATATACAAGTTCTTTTTTAGGAAATTAGGGTGAAAAAGCAAGGCTTAATGTATTTTTAAATTACCTTAGAAGTACTCATTAATAGAAGTGAAACTAGTGGGAAAACCTAGAGACAATAAATGGTATGGGAGGGCGGGTGCAGGGCGAAGGACCGGGGTGCTGGATGTGCCGTGTTAGATAGTGCTGTTCCTGCTTCCTACTTGTTTGAGCGCTGCCTGTTGCTGTTAGAAATCCATCCTAAACTAAGAAAAACACAGCCGTCTTCATGGATGACCCTGCTGGGTTAAGCTGTGGGTTTTTGAAATGTTGATGACCCTCACGTCAGAGGACATCAACCCCCTTGTCCAGATTTGCCTTCCACATCTCCGTACGCTCAGTGCTTTGGAGGACCAGGCAGCGTTCTATTCTAATTCCATATCCCACACATCTCAGCTTAGCTCACGCTGTTCCCTTCATCCGAAATCTGCACTCAACTCTGTCTCAGTCTTTTAGATTTCCAGCCATCACTCAAGGCCTGGCTAAAAGTCCTTCTCTTTCATGAAGCCCAGATTGATGTGGTTTCTCTCTCAAGGCCATTACATACAGCTTTATATCATAGTTATCTATGATCTGTTTTTATTCCTCTTCTTAAAATTGTTTTTATTTCAGAGGGGCTAAAATAGTGAATATTACTCATTTTTGTTTTCTGTCTCTTCCCTTGCCTAAGCTTCCAATTCAAAGCATAGTGCTAGGATTAGAGGTGTGAACCACAGTGCCCAGCTAAGCAATTAATATTTTGTGCAGTCTTTTCACAAAGTAAAGAAGATGTGGTGTATGAATGCAATTTTCTGGAATTTACAAAAGGTCTGAGGATGTCTTAGATTTGTTCCTAATTTGTTATATAACAAAATAATTTTTTCTAATTTCTTTAACTGACAAATAAAAATTGTATACGTCTATGGTCTACAACATGCTGTTTTGCTGTATGTACATATGGTGGAATGGCTAAATCAAGTTAATTAACATATGCAATACCTCACATACTTACCGTTTTTGTTGTTGTGGTGGTGATAACAATTAAAATCTACTCTGAGCAGCTTTCAAGTGCATTATATGTGAAATCTAAAAAATCTCACTATGTGAATGTCTATTCTTATTTTAAACCCTATGTGTGTGTAATATATATATATATATATATAAAATCCAATCTGATGTTGGTTTCTCACTAGGAATTGGGAAATTCTTTAGCCAAGTATGAAAAGAACATTCTGTAATTCTTTGTTTATGCCTCTAATTCTTTCTCTCATACTTAAAAAATCTTCAAACTCATAGAAGCATAGAATAGAACAGTGATTACCAGGGGCTGGGAGGGTTGTGTGTCTGTGGGCGAGGGGATTGGGGAAATATTGGTCAAAGAATATATTAATAAAATTTCAATTAGAAAGAATAAATTCAGGAGATTCATTGTATAACATGTTAACTATAGTTAGTAACAATGTATTCTATACTTGAAAATTGCTTAGAGTAGATTTTCAGTGTTCTCAACGCAAGAAAATAATTCTCCATACCAATGATTTTTTCTGACAAGAATATAATAGCTGGCTTCAGCCACTCATTTATTTTAATTTCATATTTGTCAAATAAATGAAAAATCTTTAAGAAAATTAATATTTTTTTGAAAGACAATTGCATAGAAATTCAAATTCTTTTAATTATAAAGTCACTGTCTCATCATCATGTGAAACCTTTGATCCTAAAAAAAATATGGTAATGTTCTAAGTAAGTGGAAAACACTTTTTTCTTTAGGACAGAAAGTGCATAAAAAAACAAATGTAATGCATGTGGGGATGTAAAATCATCTGCCAGTTGAGCATGCCAAGATACCAGATGCTGCCATTGGAAGAGTTGCTTTCAGTGACTTGGCATGTGGACGTGCTTGATTTGATGAGGTGACACATTTGATCATATTGCATTTAGGCATTTTCTTGGCTGTGTATCCTAGGATGAGCACAATCCAGCATAGGAAGGCGTATGTGATCACCACTCCCAGTGAATCCAGAATTGGTGTAGAGCAATGGAAGGCACCAAATGTTATATTATAATTGTGCATATGATACCCCAAATAATTGAATTATAAAGTTTATAAATATTACTTCCATTTATTTACATCTTTTCTATCTGCATAAGTGCACTTTTGGCCTAAATATCCCTATAACTGTATGTGCACATGTATTAAATACAAATATTCAAATCACTAGTGGAGTTAAGTATAATAAATTTTTTAAAACTTACGAAATTGAATATCCGGTAACATTTTCTATAAGGAGCTCTTGAGGTGAAGGAGGCATGTGGGAAGGTATTTCTTTGAACACATTTGGCAGTATATGGTTGATAGTCAAAATCTTGTACTTTCTCATGGGAATATATATTTCATAAAGTTATATAATTTGTTGAAACGTTTTTAGTTTCTCATGTTATATAACTAATTAATGTCACATATTTTAACATTTCTTTCCAGTTGTAAAAATGCTTATAAATTCTATATAATTCAAATAAGTAGGCTAGTCATGTGTGCACATTCAGTCAGCTTAACAGCTACTTCATACTACGCGATGCTTAGCACAAGACACACCGTCAGGTAGAACAGATGTTCTTACTGCTTGCTACCCATTAGAATCACCTGCAGAGTTTTACCACCACTGACGTTTTAGCACCAGACCAAAGCAATTAGGTCAAAATATCTGCAGATGTGGGCTGGGCTCTGCATTGTTTTAAATTCCCCTGCTTATCGTAATGCACAGCCTGTGTTAACTAGATATAGAGAAGGTGTAATTTATTCTCTAAGCATTTTTTAATAATAAAGAGAAGTAAGAAATAGCTTCACTGTCTAATAAAATAGATGTTGGTGAAATAACATATAAACACATGAAGGGATATTATGCAGGTATTCATATCCTTAAGACATGTCTACAGCTGTAGGTTACTGTTCTCTCTGTATTTTTTTCTTGTAGCTACTGTAATAAATTACCACAACCTTTGTGGTTTAAAATAACAGAGATGCATTTTCCCACAGTTCTGGAGGCCAGAGCTCTGAAATAATGTGTAAGCAGAACCACCCTCCTTCTGAAGGCTCTTTGGGAGAACTTAGGGAAAAGTCAATTCTTTGCCTCTTCTAGTGTCTGAAATTTTTGTTTTATTTTCTGTCTACATTCTATCTTTTTAGAAAAATTTTAATTCATGGGACATATGTATGCAACATATATATGAATATGTATCAAAGTTGTTTCTGCGATTAACAAAAACTGACACTTATTGAAATGTTTATTTAGTGCCTACTGAATACACATATTTATATATTTATATGGCATTTTGGATGGATGCCACATAAAAACAGTACTGGCTCTCTGAGTGCTAGCAGTTTATCTAGTGAGAGAATAAACGCATAAGATAATGTAAGATAAAACAATCCGAAACTGTTGCCAAAAAAATTCAGTATATCCAGATAATCTTGTAGGTGAGTTCTACTTAACTTTTGGACAACAGATATGCTATTTCTATGTTCTTTAAATTGTTTTAGAGACCAGAAAATGGATGAGAAAGATCTTTCTGTAAGTATAGATTTTCAAAACTGGATATGTTTGGCACAAACATCCCAATCACACACAAAAACAGAACAAAATAGCATGTATAAATCAATTGCATATATTAATGTGTCTGTAAAGTATTAGCAAATTGAATCCAATTGTTGTAAAAGAATATTATAGCATGGATAAAAACTTGTCTCATTAATTCTAGAATGCTTTACATTAGGTAAATTAAACAATAATTTATGACATTTAGAGATTAAGGAGCAAATATTTTGATAGATTCTGGATAATCACTTGATAAAATTCAATAATTCAAGTTTTAAAAATAATAAGAAGAGAAAGAACTTCTGCAGAAAGCAACTTACATGGTAAAAAAGAAAAAAAAATCCTTATTAAAGTTATACGCTTGATAAGAAAGTTTACTGAACCAAAAATCTCTCAAAATTGTCCTAGCCAATGCAATCCAGGGAAGAAATGAGAATAAGAAAATCAGAACCAAGATGGAGAATCATAAGGGATAGGAATCTGATGAATGACATTCTCAGTGAAGCCAGTATAGAAACTATTCAGTCCCAGAAAGTGCAAAACATTCACACTTCTATGAGACTTTCTTTGAAATCCCAAGAAGAATTCTTTACTCCTTCCTTGGGGAACCAATAGACTTGGTATGCACCTCAACTATAGATTTTGCCCCATTATAATGCAGTCACTAGTGTTAATATTACATTTATTTTCAACTCTTTAAAATTCAAATATTACAAAAATTAAGGAAATAGGCTTGTAAGCCCATTTGTCTATTACTCAGCTCTCCAGCTTTAATTTCATCATAATTCTTCCATTCTAGTTTCATCTAGAGCCCCTACTTTTATTTTTGAACAGAATATTTTAAAGCGAATTCCTAACATCACATAATTTAACCAATAAATAGTTGAGTATGTATCTAATTTACAGGAATTTTAAAAATATGATCATTACAATACCCAACAAAATACATATTAATTATCAGTATCACATAATACGTCTATTTTCAATATTTCTTCATTCCTCAGAATGTTTTTCACCATCGGTTTATTGAAATAAGTGATAATGTATTTGGGGGCTTCTAAAAAGTGTAATCTTACACGTAGCCTCTGGGCAACACTGTCTAGAACGTCACTTCCTAGGATACTGGTTTGAGGCCAGCCTGTGCAAGATCAGCAGCTTGTGGGCAGTGCGTGGTGGTGGTGCCACATTGACCACAGAATGACCATGAGTTTCGCAGGCAAATTCCAGACAGGAGGAGGCTGCACAGAAAAGCACAGGCCGCTCAGCTGGAAGAAGACAAAGTCCGAGGCAAGATACAGGCTCTAGCACGTGGGTTCTGTGACACAGACTGATCTTGGTGGTGCCAATTCTTTCCCTTTGTGAATAAACACGGCCCCAAGCACTTCTGCAATCAAATGTTATGAAGAGGATACTTAGCTACCACGTCTCAAGGGAGGAACGGGGGAACAAATTTAGAGACTAGCACAGATGGGGACAAGAGGCTGTATGTCTGGTGCAGAAGCCTGTTATCTATGCACCTTCAAGGGAGGAAGGTTGTGGCAGGAAGAAGGGGCAATGCATAAAGTGAGAAGGGAAGGGGCTAGAACATATATTTGCTTTTATATGCCTGCATCTTCAGATACAGATACCTCTGTGCGTAGGCCCATCGTTGAAGCCTAGCAGAATTCCTGATACGGAGCAGCTACTCAGTAATGTTTGGTAAATTGAATTAAATTGAACTGATCAACTCAACTCAAATGATAAGTTAAAGCTGACAGCATTGAAGAAAAACAAGATATGGGATACAGGTCAAGATTTTGTTGAGTTGTTCAGAGGATGCATTGGGGACATCAGCAGAAATGATGTTGATAAAATGGTAGCCCAGAATTCAGTGAAAGATCTTGAACACCAGACAACTGTTTGGATTTAATAGGATTTGTCCTGGTGCCAGAGTAGAAAATTTGCCTGTATCTTGTGAATCCATTTCACTGCATAACTGATGGGTTCTACAAAGGATATGTGAGAATGCAACCGTGGAGAGTTGCAGGGTTTCCCCCGTCACAGGCTAGCTGATAGGGATGGGCAAGCCACCAGCATTTTAAAAGAGCGATGCTTTCAACAAGAATAATCTTTGCATTATAATCACTGTGTTCTCCTGGGCCTTCTATTAGCTTTTTCTCTTCAATTATTTACTGAATATGTAAATGCTTGTCAAAATATGGACATGTGTTTCTAAAGTTTGTCTAAACCAAATTCTCTAGTCTCTCATTATCTCAGGAACTTGTTCATAGAACTTGAACACTAAATGCGGATGTGTGAAATTTTTGTTCTCCTTGAGGCATTGCGTGTGTTTTGTGAGTGTGTCGTAAGTCTAAAGTGCAATATTTCAGGTCTTCCACAGAAAATTATTCAGCATGCTCTATAAGAAGATAGAAATGTTGTTTTTCAACAGAAATGTATAAGATATTTTATTTGTAAATCATAACTGATAAATTTATTGTAGTTTTGAAAGACAGCACTATTTACAGACTTAAAATTTTAAATTTTAAGATAAACATTGTAGTCATATTTTTGAATTAACTATGATACTGAGATGATAGAGATATCAGTATTTGACACTTTTAATGATACAGAGAAAAAGTTGGTTCATATTAAAAGGGGAGATAAAGCAGAGTATTCACGATATTGAATACCTTAAGGAGATATTGCAAGGGGTTTTGTGGAGAAAAATAGTTGAGAATGAAAATAAAAGATACTGTGCTAAGCTATATAATTTGGAGTTTCTCAAATTTACTTAAAGACTTGGTTCAGAGATGTAAAAATTAAAATATAAGGTTATTAAGTATGAAATGTCTGATTTCCTTAAGTGTTAAGTTAGACAGTTGATGTCTCTGACCTTTCGCTTTGACACTTCTTGTTTTATTTTTATTGTGAAGGTACATCCTCATTCTTTCAAATGCAGTTTGGCTTGTGATTATCTTTCAAATCTTTTTTTAAGAGCAATTTTTGTGAAACCATGGATAAGTCAAAAATTCGTATTATTTTCAAATACGAGTTCTGTTGTGGAAACCAATGTTGCACGGACAACTTAAAGTATCAACAAAGTGTTTGTAGTAATAACATTCATCAGGTGTTGGGCAGATGGGAGGGGGAAGGAAGGGATGGACATATTCACACCTAATGGGTGCAGTGTGCACCCTCTGGGGAATGGACATGCTTGAAACTCTGACTCATGTGGGGCAAAGGAAATATAAGTAACCTAAATGTCTGTACCCCCATAATATGCTGAAATAAAAAAAAATCAGCGAAGTGTTTGGGAAGGATTTGACTAATGAACACACAGTACGTTAATGGTATGAGAAGTTCCATTCTGGTGATTTTAATCTTGAAAATGAGCCACATGGGTGACCTGAGACCAAGATGGATAATGATGAGCTGAAAGCTGTAGTGGAAGCGAATCCATCTCAACCTATTCGTGAATTAGCAGCAAGGTTTGATGTTACTATTCCAATGATATTGGATCATTTGAAACAAATGGGCAAGGTAAAGAAGCTGGATAGATGGGTTCCGCATGAATTAAATGAGCGTCAGAAGAGAAATCATCTCGAAGCTTGCCTTTCTTTGCTCTCGCGACATAAAGGTGAATCATTTCTATTGTTACCCGTGACGAAAAATGGATTCTTTTTGACAATCACAAGTGTTCTGCACAATGGTTGGATAAAGATGAAATCCCAAAACACAGTCCAAAACCGAATATGTAACAACAAAAGCTAACCGTGTCTGTTTGGTGGTCTAGCGCTGGTATTATCCATTACAGCTTCATGAAAACTGGCTGATCGATTACAGCAGATGTCCACTGCAACCAATTGGATGAAACGATGAGGATGCTTGCGATTAAGGGAGGTTGGCCAACAGAGACAGGCCTCTCCTCTTGCAAGGCGACGCTCCATCACATGTTGTACAAACAATGCTGCTCAAACTACAGAAGCTGGACTTGGAAACTCTCTGTCATCCACAGTATTCACTAGACCTTGCACCAACTGACTGCCACTTCTTCCAGGCTTTGGACCTCTTCTTGCAAGGAAAAACATTCAATTCTCAAGAAGCTGTGGAAAACTCCTTTCGCATTTTTATCACCACTAGCTCTCCAGGCTTCTTCGCTGCTGGCATGAACAAGCTACCGTTAAGATGGTAAAACTGTATTGATAGATTAGGTGCATATTTTGATTAATTGTACAGTTTCTTGTTTGAGATATAATAAAATACACTTTTGATTTGAAATTGGACATTTCATATTTGATGACCTAAAAGTGGTTTACATATCCAAGATGCTTTTCCTGTTCTACTTGGTGGACTTAGCTACTTGGGAGCAAACCCCAGGACTAGGGCTCCCCCTTTTGTGGGTAGGGGGCTCTTGGACTGTGGACAAGGGTAGAAGCCTATTACCTCGGGTGCCCTTCTTGGCCTTGCTGCCACCAAGAAGATGTGAACTTCTTAAAATGGTGATAGATGAACAAGAAAGTGAACAATATATTGCAAGAACTTATTTTTCCCATTTCAATTGCTATTTATTTCTTATTTATTTATTTATTTATTTGATTGTTGCATTTTGATCATATAGAATTTGCATGTGTGGTCAAAAGTTTTCATGATGTCTTTCTTTAGGATGCCTTTTCTTGGTTGTTTTTCCATTCTATGATCATTTAAATATTAGCCTATAGCTCTCTCTAATACCTTTATGGTTTTTTTCTTACTCTTTGAAATCTTCAATAAATCTGAAAATTATTTTTATGAGGCTGTAATAGAAATAGTAATTTTATTTTTCCTGATGTATGTCTAGTTGTCAATAGCATTTTAAATATCATTCTTTGTTCACAAATTTGAGATGTAATATGTATCATAAATTCGCATACACATATGTACTTTTTCTGTTTTTGTTCTCTAGTCGGTTTCTTTGAGTTTTTTTTTTCCATTTGTATTTTGTTAGTGCACTAGAATCAAAAAGAATCACTGCTTCAATATTTTAGTTGTGGAATCAAAGAAAAAAACATTCTTTTGCAATGTACCTGGTGTTTCAACACAGCGTATCATGTTCTGTCTTACATACTGGGGTCTCAAATAAAACCAGACCTTTATCACAGTATTCAGTGGCCTAAGGCTGAGGTTCTCAAATACCAGTGAAGCCTAAGAATCATTTTGGGTACATGCAAAAGATGCAGATTCTCTACTGAGTTGCCAGGAATTTTTATCCAGTTAGTTTCCTGGAGCAATGAGGCTCCAGGACCTGCACTTTTAACAAGTATTTAAGTCCTTTTTCAGGGAATCAAGCCTTAAGAAAAATTTTTTGAGCTAAAGTTTGGCTGGTTTTTATAAATTAAAAAATCTAGTATAAAATGGCAATATTTGACTTTATTCTAGAAACTGCTTGATTTTATATCTGACATGATTTAGTCTGTTCAAAATACTTTGTTTTGATATGGGGCATATAGCTGATTGTCATTCTAAACATGAAATGATCTCCAAGTTTGAATACAAGCTCTCTTGCATCTCTACAGACTATGCTAAGGCCAGGCCTACCCATTCAGGTACATAGCTTAAGGAGTGATCAAAGAAGGCTAAAATACATAACCTGACGTTTTCTAATAGTTATCTGTGAATATTTGTAAGAAAAATTCATGCAATCTATCCTACGGGATGAATTTTAGAACATCTGGGTAGAAGTTCAAAAAATGCTAGGCTTGTTTTTAATTGCATTCCAATTGAAAAGTTAGCTCGATGTCAGGAAGTGGTACCCATAAAAATTTTAAGTTTTTAGAAAATATAATAAAGGGACAAAATATTGAATGTCAAATCTACAAGTAAGCTGTAATTAGGACCATCTGGGAGGGCACAGCTGATGAAGAATTACTTTTCAAAAAGAAGGAATTGAAATCCAAAGAAAGAAAACAGAAATTTATAACGACAGAGAGTGAGCAGAGATAGAGGGATGGGGGAGAGACAGAGAAAGAGAAAGAGAGAAGGAGAGAAAAGATTTAAGAGAACTCACAGCAGATAAGAGAGCACTCTTGGAGCAGGGTAGCTAGAGAATATGTTCATCATTAAATGAAGGGCAGCAATGAAAACTGCAACATATACTATTGTCAAAGAGAAATCGTATTGGGCAGAGTTAAATAGGCAAGGATGACTTTATTCGAGACTATTGCAATAGGGGAGAGAGTGAACTCAATTTCCTTGCAACGAAAGACAGGAAAGTTTTTAAGTGGTGGGTGAACTAGTGGAAAGGTACTGGACAACCTTTGGAGAGAGGTTGATCAATGTGATTAGGCCATCTGTGTTTGCCAATTGATGCTTATTATTGAGGTTTGACTTTTACACGGAGGCTGGGAGATAGTGGGAGACTGTTCTTTATGATTGCATTTAAAAGAGATGGCTTTCAGTTTCTTGTAAAGACATTCCTGGGTTATAAAACTGTCCAGAGGCTGGTAGTTAGATTTATATCCCAAAGAGGCGGAGAAAAGATTTACAATGGAAAGTTTTCTAAAGTAAATGCTCTAAGAAAAGGGAAGTCAGTGGTCTGTAGTCAGTAAGAAACCTCTCTAAAGTTTAGTCAAACAGAGGGGAGCACTAAAGATTTCTTGGTCACTATCCCTTTGATTAGTTCTGTCAGCCTAGGCTGCCTAGCCTGGTAGTTAGTGGTGAAAACAGAAAGAAGACATGAATGTCAACAGAGACTAAATGTCTACTCAAGGTAAAGCAAATCTCAGCATTGGTATCCAGGAATGTTGATAGCAAGGAAGCCTTTTACATAAAGTTACAGAGATGAGGAAAAGGAATCTGCTGTGTCTTTGAAGATGAACATTTGAGTTAAAGAAAAAAAGCCACCAAGATTGATAACAGTTGAAGTTATACAAATAATTAACATATTTTAAAAGGCAAGGAACATTATCAAAATTCAAAATTTGCAAGTGACAAATTTTGCTGCTGACACTCTCTGACTCCCCAAGAAGATAATCTCCATTTATTCATTCATCTATTTTTTTCATTACTCTAAAGGATTTGTTTTTAAGATTTTGAACTAAAATAAAATCTTAAGCCCCTCAGTTGACGGAATGGACACCCCCTCTTGGCAAAGGGGATCCCAGAAATACCCCAAAGCTGAATTGCTGGCCATGAGAAGGGAGGTCAGATATGCCTCACCATGCCCCTCTCCTTTCTTGGAGATATCCTTCCTGACTCATTAACAGGCCTAAAGCTATACAAGACAAAGCTTAAACCACACCTGCAGGTCATCAATTTACTTAACAGATCATGTGAGTCTGGGTGTACGTCTGGTGGTTTGTGTCTGATTAACAGACTTTGTTAAAGTATTCCAAGTCTTTAGACAAAGCTTCATTTCTTTAGCCAATTAAAAATCAAAGAATCTTTAAACCCACCTATTACCTGTAAAGCTCCACATTGAGATGTCCCTTTTTCAGGCCCAACTAATCTATGTCTTCCATGTATTGATTTATGACTTTAGGTGTAATTCCTGTCTCCCTGAAATGTATAAAGCTAAACTGTAACCCAGCCATGGTGAGACCACTTGCTCAAGGCTTCTTGGGTGTGGCTCTCTGGGCCACGGTCACGCATATTTCTCTCAGAATAAACTTCTTTAAATTATTTTATAGAGTTTGGGTTACTTTCTGTTCACATGATCATACATCAGATATTATATTAAATTTATTAATTAATGAAGGAAGCCATAAGATATTATGATCAGTTCAAATGAAAATTTGTATAATTTACTTATATATTAGCAAAAAAAGGTGAAAATAAGTTTACAAGTAGATACAACCCTGTTGAATATTCACAGGGACATGATAAAGAACATTCCATAGGACAACATTTATTTGCAACATATGGACAAGTTTACATTATTAAAAGTTTTCCACAATTAACAGGGTTATAAAATAGCACAAAGGCAATAAAAGAATGGGTTCACATAGAGTCTAGAATATAGGCATGCTAGACAAATTGAAAAACCCTGTAGAGGAGGGAGGATGATAATCCCAAACTTAAATTAATATAGTTATTATAAATAACAAGAGAAGTAGAAAACAAAATAGGTACATAGTTCTCCTTACTTATAAAGGTGATAGTTTTCTTCATGATACCAACAAAAAACAGGTTTCGTACACATATTACTTATTTTGCACCTTGTCACATATTTTGAGCTTCTTTGCAAATAGAGTCAAACTTTCTTTTGCTGTCTTATCTGTCATGCTTTGGTGTGAGGTGCCAGGTACACACTCCGTGTATTTGAGCTTTCATCATGTAGTCCATGATGGAGTCCCTCCTCCCTCCCCAATCTTCCCACCCCATATCTTCTTTATAATACTACATTGCCTTGAAAAATTCTATTTTTAACTTCTTATACAGACCTTGAAATATCCTTATTGTTCAATTATCTATGCACTTTAAATAAGTATTATAATAAGCAAGTGTATGATTGGCAATTGCCTCAAGTTCAAATCAGAAAAATAATTTTTTTTTCTGTAGAGTTATGTTCCATTGGGATGGGAAAAAATTCCTTAATTCAGTATAGGTGAAGTTTCTTGAATAACCATTCTATTTATATTTAAAAAAACTTTCAGTGCTGTTGAAAGAATAATTACTGTTGAACATTTTTACATACACTTGACAATAAACAACTATTTTTATTAACACTAACCTTGATATCTCTTTCAGTGATATAGCAAAGGATTCAATGCTTGATTATGGAATAAGGGAAGTATAGCTTAAATATTTTTCAGGGTTACTTAACAAATAACACACAAACTGAGAGAATTTATTTATATTGAAATAAGTACAATGCTTAGATTACTATGACACGTGATAAATGTATCTTTCTGAAACTTTCTTCTTTGCTCTAACTGCTTCTATTTTCTTTTATCTTTACTTTTCATACTTAAAATCATGTTTAAAATAATAATACATGTTTACTATAGCAACACAAGAAGAGGAGAAAAATGTCGGTTTTATTTTTATCAGTTAGGCATGCTTGGAAATACAAACAGAAAACCTTACTGCTATGATTTAAATGTGTCCCTTCCAAAATTTATGTGTTGGAAACTTAATCCCCAATGCAACAGTGTTGGGAGGTGGGGCCTTTTGGGAGGTGTTGAGATCATGAGTGTTCTGACCTTGTGAATGGATTGATGCCTCTGTGAAAAGGGCTTTTGGGAGTAGGTTTGCCCTTTCTACTGCTCTTCTGCCATGTGGGGACACAGAATTCATCTCTTTCCTGTCTTTCTACCTTCTGCCCTGGAAGGATGGAGAAAGAAGGCCCACACCATATGCTGGTACCTTGATCTTGGATGTCTAGCCTCTAGAACTATGAGAGGATAAATAAATATATCTATTCTTTTTGAAATACCCAATCTCAGGTATTCTGTTAGAGCAGCACAAAATGAACTAAGACACCTACTAATAATGATAAATCGGGGTTTATTTTTCTCATATGCCCAGAAGCTTTCACACAAGCAATGGCCAGCCTTGATCATATCTCTATTGCGGAGGCAATTCTTTTGGCGTGTTTCTCATGGTTACAATACGATGGCTGAAGTTCCAAGAATCATGTTTGAGTTTAAGGCATAAAAAGAGGAAGAAAAGCAGAGCCAGCTGTCTCCATCTCTTTCATGCTGAGGCCAAAAGATTTCTCAGAATTCCCTTAGGAGACTTTCCCTTTGCCTCATTGGCAGGAACTTGATTACATGGACATGCCCAACTGCAGGCCAGGCTTAGTAAGTCAACATCTGACTTTCCAGCCAGTAGAGTGAGAGGAAGGCATGCAGAGGGGTGGGGAATGGTTTTGGGAGGTCTTCTCTTCTTTCTGTGCGTCCTGCTTCCCTGATGTTAACTCTTTGGTGTGTATACACACACACACACACACACATGCACTTGTATGCACGTTACATTTTATTAATAATAAAAATAGAATAATATCTGACACATTACTCTGCCACTGTTTCCCTATGTATTGCCTTCTCTATGTAATAAAAAGATCTTCATGTGTATATATGATATATATTAGATTAACAAATATAATATAGTTTGTGTAGTATAATATATAAAAGGATATATGTAAAGGATTTCCAAGTCTGTCTCTGGGAACATACATACATATATGCTACATATATGTATATGTAAAATATTATGTATATGTTTGTGCAATATAAACAGCAAATATTTGTTTTTACTATGTGTTTTATATGTGTATATACATATATGTATGTGTAGCTCTACATATATATGTATACCATAGTAGATTCATTCAGATGTGCTATCTTTTTTGTGCTTAATTTCTTTATTTCATTTCAAAATATTAAATAAGGGGGTACAAGTGTTCTTGTTACATGGATACCTTGAACAATGCTTACGTCAGGGCCTATGGTGTGCCCATCACTAGAATACCATTGTACCCCACAGGTAAGTGTTTATCTCGCGTCCCCCTTCCCACTCTCCCCACTTCTTGGTTTTTCACGTCCTTTATATTGTTTGTGCCCGTGTTTACCCATCTGTTAACTTCCGCTTATTAATGAGAATGGGAACATATGTTGTTTGGTTTTACATTCCTGAGATGCTTCACTTAGGATAGTGGTCTTGAGTTCACTCCATGTTGCCGCAGATGACGTTATTTCATTACTTTTTATGGCTGAGTAGTACTCCACGATATTATATATATATATATATATATATATATATGCACTGCATTTTCTTTATCCACTTTTGTGCTGCAATAAATATCTGAGTGTAGGTGTCTTTTTTATAAAATGACTTCCTTTCCTTTGGGTAGATGCCACGTAGTGAGATTACTGGATGGAATGGTAAGTCTACTTTTAGTTCATTGAGGAATCTCCATACTGATTTCTATAGCATTTGCACTAATTCACAGTCTCATCTACAGTGTATAAGTGTTCCTTTCTCTCTGCATCCACGCCAGCATCTGTTGTTTTGTGACTTTTTAATAGTGGCCATTCTGATAGGGGTAAAGTGGTATCTCATTACGGTTTTAATTTGTATTTCCCTTATAATTAGTGATGTCGAGCATTTTTTCATGTTTGTTGGTCATTTTTTTATCTTCTTTTGAGAAGAGTCTGTTCATGTTTTTTGCTCACTTTTTGATGTGATCATTTTTTTCTTGCTAATTTGTTTGAGTTCTTTGTAGATTCTGGATATTAGCCCTTTATTGGATGTATAGTCCGTGAATATTTTCTCCCATTCTTTCAGTTGTTTGTCGACCCTGTTGATTATTTTATTTGCTGTGCAGAAACTTTTTAGTTTAATTAAGTCCAATTTATTTATTTTTGTTGTTTTATTTGCTTTTGGGATTTTATAAATTCTTTACCTAGGACAGTGTCTAGATGAGTTTCTCCTATGTTTTCTTCCAGAATTTTTATGGTTTAAGGTCTTACATTTAAGTATTTAATCAATCTTGAGTTAATTTTTGTATGTGGTGAGAGATAGATAGGGATCCAGTTTCCTTTTTCTGCATTTGGCTATCCAGTTTTCCCAGCGCTGTTTATTGAATAGGGTGTCTTTTCCCCAGTGTACGTTATCTGTTTTGCCAAAGATCAGTTGGTTATAAGTAGATGGTTTTATTTCTGGGTTCTCTATTCTGCTCCACTGGTTTATGTGAAAAGACATAAATATTATTACTTTTAAAAGATACTAAAAAGGTTTTAGCAAGTTATGCCTCCACCAACACATTATGCAATTTTCTATTTTTCCACATTTTTGTCCAGCTTTGAATAATAGTGATATTTTAATGATCGGCAATCTGATGAGGTACACTGACAGATTTATTGTACATATTTATAGGTGATGAAACCACAGCTCAGGGAGCTTAACTGAGAGGCTCAAGGTCATAAATTACTTGGATTTGGGAAATATGTTTTCACTTTTGTTTCACTTTTAAATACTGGTCCATTCTGTTTCTGAAAAAGTGCGTGTTAACCTCAGCTACCTGTGGCTTTTTTTAAGGCCTAAATCCTATTCTTTATTCACATTTTTTTCTTCAGTGAAAAAAAAAAGTGTAATTTATTTCATTTCCTCTTTATCCAAGAGCAGTGCTCTTTGGGACTCTACTTCTTTCTTGGCTCAAATTATCTTCTCCATAGCACGCATAAATTCTTGCCTTAATTTTGGTATTTGAGAAAGACTCTTTGGAGATGCATTCCAGCTACGACTCAACTTATGATGTTGCTGGTCTGTATGCACAAAATAAATGACTCAGTCCCTTCTGATTAGGTAAATATGGTCTCTGATACTCCTTTGTGGTACGTCCAATGTGAGTATGTATCTCCTGTCCTTAAGGGGTACACTTGCTGGGTGTTTATAGCTTAAAACAGCCTTATGTCGATAGGTTAGTGATGGGATAAACAGGCTGAAAGAGCATTGTTTTCCTGATTCTCAGGGCCTGGCACAGATAGGTTTTAAGATCTTATGTCAAGTCGCTGGTTTGTGTGCAGAGATTGTGTTACACACAAGGGTTTCTCCCTGGACAGGTATCTCAAGGACTGGTCCTTCTCTTGCTGCTTTCTGTAGATACTAAGCAACTTAGCTTAGTTCACTCCAGGTTTTTTTCCTTGCTCATACTGTGTTTCAAACTTAGTTACCCTGTGCATACATGCTCTAAGAATAATTTTGTGATATATACTATTTTCTTGGGAAAAACTATTTACATAAATATCAAACACAAATTATTGTAGAAATAACCACCTAAAGTTTAGGACACTTTTCTTCGCCTGAATCCCTTTAGCTCCTCTAACAGCTGCAGCTCTGTAAGAACTACACCTGTGACACCATAAAGATTTCATTTGGAAGTTGCTCCACCCCCTTTCTCTAGCACCACCAGGTTTCATCAGTAGCTCACTCAAGGGGGTTAAATCACTGGTAAGTTTTATGAGAGGCAAAATGCAGTAAAAGTTGTTTTTAGAATCTGGCTTATTATACTCTACATTATTGTATTATTAAAAGTGTATGTATAAGAATATAAGCTTTTTGCATGCAAAAATAGATTTAAGCATTTTAAAATTTAAAATTCTTGCTATTGATATACCGTTTCCCTTCACTCTGTAAGGAAATAAACTGAACTCATAATAAATGTATTTAAGCATACCCAGTGTTTATGTAAGTTTACATAATAATTTATGTATACAATTTTAAAGCAACTTTTGATAATAGGGAATATGTTTCATGTTTGAAAATACAGCATGGAAAAATCAATATCCAATTTTGTTTTCAAAGTGATACCTGAAAAAGAGTTTCATGATCTATAGAATTTAAATTTCCAAATTACATTAAAATTTTGGAGTCTAATCACCCATATCCAAAGCAGAATTTTTTTTCTAGAGTATTCAATTTCTGCTTGATTATTTTTTGAGAGCATCTTTTCTATAGCAGCTGATTCCAATTTCAGAAAGTTAAAAGTTCTGGAAAGTTTACTCTGTCAAAGTCTGCTTTACTGTAATTTCTACACATTGGTCCAAATTCTGTCCCCTGGAGGCACATGGGAATACATTTAACTTCTCACATGACAGTCCTTCAAATATTTGTGAACGGTTCTTCCCATATGACAGTTCTGCCCCAGCTGAACATTTCACTTAATTAAACTTTTCCTCATGTAACAAGTTGTTTAGCCCTTTTATCATGTTTATTTACCCGTCTCAGCACCCAACCTGTTATTTCTTCTGATATTATGACCAAATTGATGAGTAATGTTACTGATTTTCCTCACCGAATGTGGAAACAGCCACAGTGCAGTTAATGAGTTTAGGAGTGACCTGAAAACAATTCAGATCATGTCTAATCAGAGGGAATATTCCAGACTAATAGTTTTCTTCCTTGGAACACTGTTTCTATTAATTTTGCCCAAGGTTGCATCAGCTTTTAGAAAATCCAAGTAGAATGGATGTTAATATTGAGTATTTAATTGTCTAAAAGCTAATCATTAATTTTAATAAAAGTTATAAAAACCATATAAGTTTAATAATCATGTTCAAAAATTTCAATTTGTTTCATAGATAGAAAAGTGAGGAATTTATATTAGCCATAAATCTAAAAAGAGTTACTATCTTTTTAAATCAGACAACCACCGTTCTTTCCATTTAAGTAACTTTTATTTTAATTCAAGTAGAGAATTTATCCTGTCATTCATTCTTGAATCTCTTCGTTCAAGAATAAATTCATTTGGTAGACATTTAGTGAGGCTCTACAGGTCAGACATTTTGGCTGATGCTGAGAATATAATTATGAACAAAAATATTGTCTTTGCTCTCATGAAACTTATATTCTAGGGTACGTAGGAGGAGACTGACATTAACTAAGACAACCGTTGATTGTCTTAAGTGCTGTGTAAGAAATAGAAAGTGTAAGGTGAATCTTAGTTATTCTAATATAGAGCCAGGCTTAAATACTGTTATATTAGGCTAACAGAGAAGTAGTTTACATTTTGTTATGATAATTAGGATTAATTAAAAAAGAAATAATACTAATCATGCAAGGAGGTACTGCAAATTAATGTTAACATTTCATTTACTTTAATATTTTATATCCATAAATTTTGGAGAGAGGCACAAATCCTGTGTGTTTTTAAAATAAATATTTTTTAAGTTTATGAGATATGGCAATTAAGTTTATTCAAGTAAAGCAGCTCACAGAGAGAATTAGTTGTACCCTATCACTCATATTTTGCATAGCACTGAAATGATCACTTAAAACCTAAGTATGTTTTACTCCTTTAAAACTCACTGATGGTGACATTGCCAGGAATGGAGAAATAAGGACTTTCAAAAATCCTGTCCTCCATAAAAACAATGAGAATACTGGCAAAAGCATCTGAGTCAATGTTTCACAGAACTATGGAAATTAACCAAAGGCTTGTAGAAATCTGGATAGATCATGTGTTAGGCTATAAAACAAGTCTCAAAAAAATTAACAGTATTGAAGTCATACAAAATATGTTCTCTGACCACATGGAATGAAATTGGAGATTAATAACAGAAGGAAACTTGGTAAACTCACAAATATGTGGAAATCAAACAGCACACTCTTAAATAACCGATGGATTAAAGAGGAAATCAACAAAGAAATTAGAAAGTACTTAAGGATGAATGAAAACAAAACCATTACATATTGAAATGTACGGATTGAAGACAGCAGTGCTTAGAGCAAAACTTGTAACTGTAAATACTCACATTAGCAAGAAGAAGGATTATCAGTCAATGCCCTCACCTTCTACCCTCAGACACTAGGAGATGGAATGCAATTTTTGGAGTGATGAAATAACGATGCTGGTTTCACAACTTTGTGAGTATAACTAAAAGCCACCAAATGGTACATTTTAAAATGGTGAATGTTATATAAATGAATTGTATCTTGATTAAAAAGCCATTGTTTTAGAAAAATAAGCTCACTAGATACTTCCCATTGCTTTTAGAGTTAACTGAACTTCCCACCATGACTGAAAGAGTCTTCTTTAAAATCTGTCTACTTCTGCAATACCAGGTGTCCACTTCCTGTTTTCTTTTTACATTAAAATTATGATGGCCTCCTGTTTTGTTCTTCAAACACAAAACACTCTTATAGCCTCAGACTCTTCCTACTTCCTTTGTCGAGAAAGCACTTTCCCAACTCTGGATGTGGCTGGTTCTTTCTCATCCTCTAAGCCTCTGCTTAGAATGTCCCCTCCTCAGAAAAGCTTTCCCTGCACCTTATTTAAAGAGCTGCCACCCACCCGTCCCCTGGACCTGAGACTCACTTAGCTAAAGAGTGGTAGGTACTTTAATTGGGTTCCTTGGAGTGGGATTTATACTGCCTGTAGTTGCTTAGCAGTTTAGTTGGTTTCAGTTGTTGTTTATTTTTTCCTAGCTCATTGTAACATACCCCAAGGCTGAGTGAAGCATATTGTGGGAATGAAAAAAGAGGGGCAGAGGAAAGCGGCATTGCACACAGAAGGACTGAATTAACACAGCCACTGGGTTGATGAGGCTAGAAGGTGTGTTTTTAAGCTGAGTGACCATACATAATGATGGCATTAAGGGCATCCCTGGAGGAAGGGCACATGGGGATGGGACCTTGTGCACTTGAATGTGCTGGTGAGACATCCTGGTGGAGATTTTTGGCAGGTCCTAATCCACTCTTTTTTTTCAGGTTAGGACCAGATATGTAAGTAAAATTTTTCTATGGAGTATTTTTTAAATAAATTTTAAGTCACTTAGTATTGCTTGATTTAAAGAGATTTATTCTTAGTTTTAAGAGAGTGTCAACATGTTTAATGTATTTTAAATGATACTGAAGTTTCCATGTCTTGCTTCTCTTTTGCTTTAATTCTTCGTGTGAACTCCTTAAGTCAAAAATATTAAACTAAGATGAATTCATCCGTATCAGTTTTTCGTTTTTCTAAAATAGAAAATTTTCTTAAATAATGTGATCTTGCTATAAATTTTGAATGCAATAGGAAAAAGAACACCAATAATTTGTAAAATATCATCCAATTCTTTTAATTTGAAATGCTCTCAACTGTTTTCTTTCAATTATTTCTAAATAATATGCTCATAGGAATTTTAATTAGCTATGTTCATCTTCAAGCCAAGATTTTACTTTAATTGCAATGTTGCCTTTTATCCAGCACACATAATTTAAATATATTCATTAGAAGAAAGCAGTCTTTTCTTTCTATTGAAACGAATGTAGGTCAGGTTCAAAGACTTCTCCAGGATACAATTATTCAAATATGATTTATCAGGCAAGGCACCACAGTGGGCCTTTTTTATTGAAGTGATAATATCTGGATATCTCTATTTTCTAAACTGGTTCCCTACAAATAAGAGTTCTCTTTTTTTTCTTTACTTCAATCTTAGGATTTGTAAACTCTCTCCAAAAGACCACCTAGCCATCCCAGACAACCTCTCTCTGAAAGAGCTAAATTGCTGGAGTCCAAATTCTGGCTCTACCACTGTGGTTCCCCTGAGGCCGCAGACCAGGCCCCCCCATCCCGTCCCCTCCCTCCTGCCCTACCGCCACCTGCTCTGTCCTTGGAAAAAAAAAACTGTCTTTCACGAAATTTAGGAACTTAGGAAGAGGGTGAGGGGATGCATAGCAGGTGAGCCTCAGGCACTGTGGGCAAGTGAGCAAAGCCTCATCTGTATTTACAGCTGCTCTCCTCCCCATCACTAGCGTTACCGCCTGAGCTCTGTCTACCCCCACCTTCCATGGAAAAAGTTGCCTTCCATGAAACCGAAGCCTGGAGACAAAAAGGTTGAGAACCACTGCTCTACCATTTACTAGATAGATGTTCCCTTGAGTAAGTTGTTTAACTTTCTTGTCCTTAGTTTCCTCATCTGTAAAATGAATTTCCTCATCTGTAAAATTTGCTTATTTCAAAAAGGTGTTATGAAGATCACATTAGTTAATCGTTTAAGACTCTTGAGCAATAACTGGCACATAATAATGATCTTGGATGTGAGACAGAAACTTTAGTATTTACACTCAGTGCTTTACTGGGGATATAATCACATTGACTAGATCTAAGTTTACTTCCTGATACAAGGTTCAATCTCATATTCCCCATCGGGGAATATCTAGATTGTTAAGCTAATGACAATTACTATACGGTTTCTCTATTCAGCCTAATGTCACAACTCAAGGAACTACAAAAATTAGAACAAACCAAAACCAAAGCTAGCAGAAGACAAGAAATAATGAAGAACAAGGCAGAGTTAAACAAAATTGAAACAAAAATACACAATATGATAGATCAATGAAACACAAAGTTGGTTCTTTGAAAAGATAAGCTAATTTGATAGACCACTAACTAGATTAACCAAAAAAGAAGAGAGAACATTCAAAAAAGCTCAGTCAGAAATGAAAAAGGAGATATTATAATACAACTGACACAACAGAAAAATGAAGATCATCTCAGATTACTTTAAATATCTTTATGCATGCAAACTAAAATCTCTAGAGGAAATCTGTAAATTCCTGGAAACACGTAATCCCCAAGTTTAGAGATTTCTCAAAGAACTAAAAGTAGATCTACCGTTTGATCCAGCAATACCACTACTGGGCATCTACACAAAGGGAAAGAAGTCATTATATTAAAAACAAAACATATGCATTGATATGTTTATCACAGCACAATTCACAATTGCAAGGGTATGTAATCAACCTAAGTGCTCATCAACTGAGGAGTGGATAAAGAGACTGTGGGATATATACACTATGGAATACTACTCAGCCATAAAAAAGAATGAAATAATGTCTTTTGCAGCAACCTGGATGGAACCAGAGGCCATTATCCTAAGTGAAGAACACAGGAATGGAAAACCAAATACTGCATGTTCTCACTTACAAGTGAGGGCTAAGCTGTGTGTATTCAGGGGCATACAGATTGGTGCAATGGCCATTTGAGACTCAGAAGGGTAGAAGATGGGAAGGGGCTGAGGGAAGAAAAACTACTAATACCTATTTGGTGCAATGTACACTATTCTGCTGATGGGTACACTAAAAATCCAGACATCACCACTATACAATTCATCCGTGTAACCAAAAGCCACTTGCACCTATAAGTCTATTGAAATACAAAAAAATTAAAAAAAAACCCGAAGTATAATTCTTTTTTTTAAGGAAGTGTCACAAAAAAGACATACTTTCTATGAATTTTATTTTAATATCAGTAATTATAGTAGCCCTCTTATCTATGAGGAATATGTCCCAAGATGCCAATGGATGCCTCAAATCCTGGATAATAACAAACCCTATATATACTATGATTCTTCTGATACATACATACCTATAATACAGTTTAATATACAAATGTGAGATTAGCAACAATAAATAGTAATAAAATAGAACAATTAAACAATATACTGTAATAAAAGTTATGTGAATGTGATCTCTCTCTAAAAGTATCTCACTCAACTGTAGTGCTGATAACTGGAACCATGCAAAGAGAAACAAGGGTTAAGGGAGAGCTATTGCATTTTTTGAATTTTTTAATGAATGATGAAATCTTTATGCTGTCAAAAGTCTGAATAAGCAGACCATTTACTCTCTGTTTTTAGAAACTGACATTAAATATGTTTAGATACCTTAGATAGTTTATGGATGGCATTTGATAAAACTACATAGCATTTTCAATGTGATTAACTAACCCTTGATCCGTTACTTCTACTTCTAGGCATTTTAATTAATATATGTGGAGAGATGTTCATTATAGCATTTTTTTATCAATAAGGGACAGTCACCTAAAGCTGACACATCCAAACAACAGAAAAGTATACAGCTATTGGAAAGTCAGAATAATTTTATATATGCTGACATAAAAATATATTCATAATATATTAAAGCAGGAAAAACATGTTGCTAATGATTGAAGTTTCAGTTTTTGTTTAGAAAATATGAAAGTCAATATACTTAATAGTTATGCATGGTCCCCCCATATATGTTCTATTTTAACATAAGCTCAGGTGATTTTTCTTTCTAATTCCTTTCACTGATGTACCAGAAAAGTCTTTATTTATACGTTGACCTCAGTCTAGGGCTGTTACCATAGAAATATGTAGAGAAAGAATCATTTCCCAGCTTTGAGTGTAGAAAAATTGACTTTTGAAGTCCATAGCAGAAAGAGCTTTGAGAGAACAAGGCTTTGTGTTATAAGAACCATGATAGATTGAGTGTGAAAAGGCAACATTTATGCCATAAATAATAGATTTGAGAAAGAACAGATGAAAAGCCAGATGACCTTACAAAGAGTAGGTAAGCATACTGAAAGGATGCCTGGTTTGGGGATTCCTTAGCAACTCAGTGGACAGGAACATGATAAGGAATCAAAGGGAAGTAGGAAAATACATCTGGGAGAATAAACACCAAAGTGTTAATGGCAGTTATATGTAGGGGTTTGTATAATAAAAAAATTCTCTTTCTGGTTTTTGCATTCTAATATTTTTGGCAATTTACAATAAGCAAGAATTGCTTGTGTAATTTAAAAATGATCGTAAAAACATTTAAGAAAAGAAAGAAGTACTGAATTTGGGAATGAGAAAGATTAATAAAACAACTATGAGATTTGTGTGATCTGTAGAGTGTTTATGAAGTTGTTGTTATTATTATTTTTAAAGACAGGTTCTCACTCTCTCATCCAGGGTGGAGTGTAGTGGCGTGATCGAAGATCATTGCAGCCTAGAACTCCCGGGCTCAAGGGATCCTTCCACACTGGCCTCTCAAAGTGCTGGATTACAGGCATGCACCACTTTCCCACCAGAAATGTTATTTTTATAGTAATTCTTTTTCACTAAATAGTTAAATCGCTATAACTAAAAAGGACATTGATGTGAAACTTTTAAAATTAGCAGCATGCTCTGTGAGGAAATGTGCTTCATGATCCTCAGTTATTTTTGAGAGGTTAGAAAACCGAGGAGGAAACAAAGGAATGAATAGAAAATATATGCACAGGGCCATCCCAGGAACTTCCCAGAAGAGTAGAGCCTCAGAGGGTGGGAAAGTGACCTGGGATGGAAAGTGTACCTTAAGTTTCAGGACAGTGAGCTTTCCCGAAAGAGCTTGCCAGCGAATCCAATGGTAGCTGTTAGTAAGTTTTACTTAAAAGAGTGAAATGATTCTGAGTCTGGGGCTACTACTGCTGACAGGTTGCCAAAGAAGAGGCCATTTGAGGCAAGAGGACATTGTATGTGTGATGAGTGTTTTAGAGCTAATGAGGAACTAGTGTCGCGGAGGCTCCTGGAGCTTAACAGTTTGCACCCAGAATTACTGTTGAGGTATTATTATATTAAAATATTATAGAAAAATATTTTTTAGGTGAGAAAGCAGTATAAACTTGAGTACATTGTGCAACAGAATGATATTGCTGGTTTTGAAATTTACAGTGTGACTATGGGCAGGGTCTCTGGGCATTTTCTGCTTTAGCTTCTCCCTACTTAAAATGTCAGAGATATTCATTTTCTACCATTAATGTCATATGTATATTATTAGAATAAATGTGACAGCACATTGGGAAATAGAATTCTTTAAGGAATTGTTCTAGATCATCATTAATTTTTTTAAAAAATGCATGTGTATATGAGCTCCTTCTTGATGGGGAGAAACCTGCCTTTCCTACCAAATGGTGACATCATCTCAGAATGTCACAACATGGTTGTGCTGTAATTATCACTTTGAAACCACCTATCCTACTTTTTATCATACACGCATTGTAAAATTCTAGTGGTAAATACTGCAATATTTGAAGGTGATGACCTATATTAATACTAATGTTATTGTTATAATTACTCTATTATGAATTTGATCTTGGGTAATAGCATAGAGCAAACCTAATTAACTGCAATTAGTAAGATAATCATCTTAGGTCTTTAACCTAGAAAGGAAAACAATTTTTTTTTTAGCTTTCAATTCATTCAATCCTTAAATAATAATAGTTTTTCTCCATTTTAATCAAGAAAATAATTGCTTCAATACTTAAACAAATAGTGTTAATGGGCTATAAGTTCCTCCCCCACAGCAAGTGACAAAAAAGAGCACAAGAATGAGACATTGATCAGCATATTACTATATGCGACATCTAAACAGACATGTCACATGAAAAACTTTCATAAAACAGAATATCTTTCTTGACTTCAATCTGATTATTTTGCACATTTTAATGATATACTTTTCATTTAACTAACTTTATACTAACTTTATTATGCACATATAAGTAAGAAACAAGAAAACTAACTTCCAATAATGAGTTAAAGTTGTAAGAAAAAAAGAGACAGAGGTAGGTTGGAGAAATCATTCAGAACCAAGTATAATATTTAAAAATAGAATAGCCATCTAAGTACTTTAGGTTTAATTTCTCTAAAAAAGACCTACTATGCTTTGATTACTGTAGCAATTATGCAACAGTTTTCCTGGATCACTAGAAAATCATATGATTTATGCAAATTCAGCCACTGGCTTTTGAAAAATAACCATTAAATAATTTTCTAGTTTATTTGTTTTGAATTTGCTGTGCATGGATTTAAACCGAGCATAGTGCACACTGAACTATGTTGCAATCTCGTATTCCAGGTGCCTAATATTTGGAGCCTGAATCCAGCTGTCCTGCTACAGGGAGTTTATGTTATACTCAACAATCCATTCTTAAAAATTACCTGTCTTAAATGCTCTAATATTCATGCTATTAGATGTCTCTTCATTTTATGAATTATGTTTCTGCTATATGGACAAACCTTAGGGGAAGAGAGCCTATCTTTGGCACAATTTAGAAGTCAAGTTGTATTTGAGCAGACATCATGTTTAAGTGAATTTACTTTACTTCCTGTGGTCTTTGGACCCTCCCCAGCCTAGGAAGTCTCCTTCTTTCTATACCTAAAATACCTATTCAGTGTAAATGGTCTCTATAAATGCATCTTTATCATTCTACTGATGTAATCTCTATGCCTCCAGTTCCCCCTTCTCCAAATAGTTTCCCATAACTCTACAAAACATTATCTTTCTGGGATATGATTTGAGTCCAGCTTTAAGAAATTATGTTGTTGCCCCCTTGAAAATTAGATAATGTATTACTGCTCTTTCAGCTACTGAAGACTATTCATCAAAAGATTTCATTTTAAGCACTCCCACTCTTTGCTCTTAGAATACAAGCCTATGCCTTAGCTATTTGCTTTTCTAGAGATACTTCAAACAAAAATTCTTCCAGCTGTGAGCCATGGTAGAAAGCATTTTTAGCTAGATGTACCAGGGTTTAATCCTTGTGTTTAACTTACAGATGGTTAAATTTGCACAAGTTACTTAAGCTTCCTGAATTTTAGTTTCTTCATTGGTAAATAAGTTAGTAATGCTTATTTTATAGAGTGTTTACAAGCCTTAAGTGACATAAAGCATGTTAGGTGCTTGAAACTCAGGACAAGAGTGGTGGTAATAGTGACAGTAATTATTGGTTGCAAGGACAGGGGGTTTAGTTGAAGGTTGCCTCCAAAATGTTTAGGTTAGACAACTAGATGAGATAGACAGGTGGACCACTTCTTAGTTCACTGGACAATTTTTTAAAAATTTTTGATTATTTTCAGTCATCATAATGAACAAAATCAAGTCCCTTCACTCAAGATATTGGCTGGAGACACAAACGTGAACCATCTCAACAGAACAACATAAATATACAACCGAGATTTGTATCTGGGGCCACGGTGGAGGCATGTTTTTACCATGCCTGAAGCCATAAAGAAAAAGGAGGTGAAACTTCAGTTTAAATGGAAGAATGTATAGTTTTCCAAATAAATAAAAAAAAAATCATAAATATTCAAAGCAGGAGCATAGCTTTCCTTAAGGGCAGGACATTACAAGGACCGTGGGATGTTTAATTACATTCACAAGGCCCCATGCCTATATTCACCTATACTTACGATCTCATGTATCATTGATTTGAAGATGGTATCAGAGAAAAATCTAATCCAAGATCTCTCTGAACCCAAAGCAAAGGATGTTTCTCTCATGCTGTACCTCCTCTGCTTTCCAAGTCTTTTTTTTATTTGTCCCACTACCATTGTTCCTTGTTTTGTCGTTTTGTTTCTTAATATCTTCCTAATACGAAGTTCTCCTTCCAGTTTTGACTTCAACTTAGCACCCTCTCTAGTGCCAGGGTAATTTTTCCCCAAATGCAAAATGAATAATATACCTCACTCACAATTCATGGCTCCTGTGTCATCAGGATACATTTCTGACTTTTGAGAAAGGCATAAAAGTTTCTGTATAAATTGTTGTCTTCCAAGTATCTGGTCTGATCCGTCACCACTTTGTCAGGTATGCGGAAACCCCATCCAAGCAAATTACTTACCAGTTTTCAAACACCAGGGTTTCCTTCCATATTTATTCTTTCAATAAACATTTATTGAGCCCCAACTATGTGTCAGGCACTGCTCTTAGTGCTTCTAGCACATTTATGAGATTACTCATATACTCCTTGTTCCCCAATCCTTCGAAGGTCAGCTCTAGGCTTTCTTATTTCCATTTTCCCTTAGGCAGATCGAGACACACATCTTTCCAATCCCACGCTTCTCACACAGACCTCTGCTGCGCACGCGTGAACATGTATGTTTGTGTTTACAGGTGTGTCGCTAGCAGATTCTTTGAGGGAACAGACTGTGACTAGTTTATAATTCGGGGTTTATATCTTTATATGGATCAAAGCAATAGGCGTTAGATTGGGGAAATTTGACAGATATTCATGCCATTATGGGAGCAGCAAGAGACTTCAAAATGACTGTGAAGTCTGGAGCCAGGTGGGATGATAGGAAAGATGGTGAGACTATTGCAGAAACGGAGGGACGTGGGTAAGATCACAGAGAGAGTTACTCCCCCCAGCCATGCAGCTACCAGTGGCACAGCTAGAGTATAAACTCACACTCCTGAGCTTGAGAACTTATCTGCTACTTTATACCGTTTCCACGTAGAAATGCACCAATTCAATCATACGTTAGAGTTTGAGATTCCGGAAAGAAGTTAGAACAACAGATGTTGGGGTTATCTCTGTAGTGATTACACTTAAAAACGTGAGATTTTGTAGAGAGCTGAGGCGAGGATGCTTCAAGGATGACTGCATTTGTGCAAGTGGCACCCATGCCATTAGTTTCCAGGACTGAGTGGTGACTTTGCTTTGAAATAATATCCTCTGACCACCAAACTTTAAAGAGCAAACTTCTCAAAAAAGACAGTGAACTTTGACACAGCCTACACATGGCGTTTTTTTCCTCGCTGCCATTGTTTCTTTGAATTATTAGTATACAGGCTTATTTCTCCTTCTAGTACATTTTCTGAGCACATGCAGCATCCTATATTTGGCTTTTTATTTCCCCACTCTGATTCCACTTGCTCCTACCCCCAGCGTTAGCCCTGATCAGAGTTTCGCACACAACATCTAAAAGATACTAATTTTTTTAATCAAATAGTTAAAAATAGACAGACAGAAATGAAAAAATGCATTACAAGGAACATTGAACTATGTGATTTTTTTTTTCTTTTGAAGCCATCACGAGTGGCTTCTGTGTTAGGCAATGATTTGTATGATTATTGGATTGTTTCATTTAATTATCTCAACAAACACATTATAACATTATTATTCATCACCACTCTATTCGTTAATGTAGACTAGGCTGGTGTAATAAAAATATTCAAATATGTAGTGACTCAAACAGAATTGGAATTTGACTCTTGATCACCTGGAAGTAAAGCCTCGAGTTCAGGTGAACACAATGAATGGCTCGACAGCATCCGTTTATTTAAAGACCCAGGAGACATTGGCTCTGCCAAGGTCAACAAAGTTTCAGATATTGTCCTCTCTGTCTCAATCTGAGCGACTGGAAAGGGAAATGCTAGAAAGGGGAAAGAACATAGAACACTGCACATAGGAGGTTTCCGAGGGGAGGACTGGAAACAGGACACATCACTCCTATTACCACGTCGCCAGCTAGAACTCAGCCATATGGCCACACCTGAAGCAGGGAAATGAGACCTATCTGGCCAGGCATATATGCCTCACAATTAATTTCAGTGAGTGAAGGGAATAATTGATTTCCTCTCTGTTGTTTAGATTGGGTGCATTCTATTGATCTGAACTCAAGTTTACTAATTCCATCCTGTATCATCTCTAATCCACTCTTGAATCCCTTTATTGACAACATATGGTTGGATCATGTTATTTTAAATCTATATTGCTAACCTCTGTCTTTTAATTGGTGTATTTAGATCACTTTAATTTAATTTAATTAATGATACATTAGGGCATAAATCTACCACTTCACCTTTTTGTTTTCTGTTTATTCTTTCTGGTTTTTCTGTTTTGTTTTGGTTTGTTTTGTTTTTTCAGTTTCCTGTAGATTTCTTGAACTTTTTTTGGAACTCCATTTTAGGTTATCTATAGTGTTTTTGAGCGTATCTCTGTATATCCTTCTGAGTGGGTAATCTAGGTACTATATATACATCACTTTTTCTCACACATCTAAGCCAATAACACATTTTTACAAACTCTTCTTTACTGAGGCATTTGAAAGAATTCAAATTAGCTGTAAACAAAACAACTCCCTTTTCATACTTGTTATGTATGTATTTAAATTGTACAATAAAGAAAAACAGTGCTTCCTTATCTTTTGTTACTTGTACTGAAATCTACTCTTGTACTTGCTTGGGGCACTTATACAAATCATCTTGGTCCAAGACCTACCCTGATCCAATTAATTCCGATTCTCGGAGTGGGACCTAGATTTTGGTGTTTATTTTTAAAGCCTCCCAGGTGACTATAAAAAAATCATGGTTAAATGTCGTTAAAATAAATAATGGGAGGGATGGGAGACAGAAACAACTTATTTTGAAAAGAATTCAACTCAATTTGTGGACTCAGAAATATCCAGATGTAGTCACGAGGGTACAGCCTGTTAACTCTGAGCATGTACCTGCGGTAAGCATGTCTCAGGACGTGACAGAAGCAATGGAGGACTTCCCCTAGCAAGGGGAGGGTGTGCTGCTTCTTTGCTCATCTACAGCTTTAAAATGAGGATGCTTTTACCTTCCCCTGCTTTCAAAGTTTATAGATATTAAGATATGGCTTTTAATGAGTTATAAATGTTTGATAGATTTAGCTATGTTGTTATTAATCCTAACCATCTTTATAAAAAGAGACCGTTCCCCTCTCTTACAAACAGGCTGGGCTTTGGAAGCAGCGATAGTTACGAGAGTCAAAACCATATTCAGAAATGTAGCCCCTCCGACTCAAGTTCGTGCTTTTCTCCACTGCTCATTTATGTTATTTTTATAATAGTTTAGAAGGAAGTGTTTTGGGATTTATAAAAAAACAGGAAAGTGACACGTTAGACTTAGACTGTATAATATAACAGTGTACCTCATCTCCTCAAAAGAAGAAATTATAATTTAGTTTGTAAGACACATGTGACTGGGTCATGTATGTTTACTGTTCCCTTATTTTCTATGCGTTATCTAACCTAGATCACTAGACTTAAGCAAAAATACACAAGGGCCATCTTGTTATTGGTGATTTTCAAAATATTGGCCTCATACCTGAGAGGATTAGTTCTTCTATCCAGATGAATATCTCATCCCTTATTTTTTGAGCCTCAGTATCTAAAAGGGCTATTTTTATGTGCTAAAGTCACTCTATGCCATTTCAAGTCTTTAGTCACTTTCCCAGAAATGGAAAGATGATTGGCCTTGGCTTGCAAGTGTATCTAAAAGAGCTGACAACTGCAGGTATGGAAGGAGGTTGTCAAATGAATTCAGCGATACAAAGAATTTGGAGAGTTCTCCAATGCAGATGAATTAGGCTTCCATATGTTTAACTTGTTTTTTTTTTTTTAATTGGAAATATGTTGCCAGAGTATTAGTCAAATTTAGGCTGAAGTGCAAGTTAAAACTGCATTCTAAAACCCAATAGGAAAGACTTTGGGTTATCCTAGTTACTTTTGATTGGTTGCCTATGTTCCTTTGAGAATGAAATAAGCTGTGTTGTAAGATTTTCCTATAAAATTAATACTATATGATTATGGATCTATGATGAGGAAAAAACACACTAATAATTATAAGAAAAGTATAAATGATGGTTTAGTTGAGCCAAAAAAATCCTGCCAATGTACCACTATGCAATGTCTGGTGAATAACTAAGTTTTTGCACTATTTTTATTTGAGATGTTCACATCATTTTATTCTGTACAGGATTTCTGCTGCATGTTAATTGTCGAGTAATTTCAAACTCTGGGATAGCAATTGGTGAATTTTTTTTTTCATTTAAAAAGCTTACTACTTAAATTGCAGAACATTAATTCCTGCTAACAAGATATTAATTATATTTATATTAACTAAGATGAACTTGGCAACAATTTATTCTGATCCAGAGGTTTTATTTCTGGTCTGGTGGTGAGAAGTCTAGAGTTAAATATTTACAAAACACTGGCAATTTGCTAACATAGCACATAAACAAAGCAAGTTCAAGAACATTGATTTACATGACTTAAGCAAGATTATTTTCTGCTACAATTATCTTTTACAATGAAAGTTTCCTTTGAGTGAGTGTAAACACATTTTAAAGGCGAATTAGTGTGAGCTCCATCATCATATATCAACTTCGTAAGAGAAGGGAACACACTGACCTAACAAAATGGTCATGGAAGTTGTGGGCCAATGATTGGCCACTTCCTGTTCATGCATTTAGCTCTGTCAATAAACACATAGAACAAACAAGGGATTTGTGCAGCAGTCGTATTTCTTTGTAAGCATATGTTGGTCTATGGTGCTTCAAATATTCATGAAATTTAGCTTTTAGAAAGCAACAGCTTTAAAATCCAGAGCTACCATTGGAATAGGGCTTTAATTAATTGACTTGGAGTTTCTAGCCATCTCCCATTTCTTCAGAACAACAATGTCTCCCTGAAATAAGCTTCAGGGAAGCTAATTTTAAAGTGACTTCAAAGACATATATTTTTCTTATTTTAAAACAGCATATAAATAATCACAACAAAGAAACTATATTTCCATAACAGAGGAAGATATACGGACATTTCTCTAGTTTTAATTCATTAGACCTAATTATATTAAAATATTCTAGGGAAATTTGCTTGTACAGGAAGATTCTATTTTATTTCTTATGGATGACACTTGTATTATTCTGAAAAGTAGATAAAATATGCTCTTTATTGTGAATTTACATAGATAATTTTATCCAATGTAAGTAAAACTTGTGCAAAAATAACAATAGAAAGAATAAAGATTAATGCCTTATTAAAAAGGGCTTTACTTAGAAGATTCAGTATGATTCACTGATACATGAATATTACAGGCATATAACTGATACTTACTCCGACATATTGTTATGTGGATTGTAATTATAATAATTCAATAATCATATTCAAGGAACTAGAAAATTGAGAATGCAATGAAAAAACAGCAGAATACAGCAAACCGTAGAAAATGAGATCTGGTCATGAATCATTTGATTTGCTAGAGTTAGAGAGATTTATTTGGCAAGTCTTTGCAATCAAAACTTTGTCTTCAAAATCAGCATCAATTTTGCTTACATGAATTTGAGACTATAATTTTAAAGATCTAAAACATGTGCACCTGTACTAAAATTGTAAATGAAGATAGATATCCCCGATGATTGCTTTAAAAGTTAGAATATCTAGTAGTTAGATATTAAATACTATGCATTTGTAAACCTGTTCCATCACTCATATGTTTTTCACAGAGCTTCCTTGGGAAAATATGAAAAGCTCATCAGTATTCTTGCAATTGTATTTACATAGGGATTCTAGAACTTTAAGCTGTGTGTGTAGATGCAGGATGTGGAGGTCGGGGTGCTGCAAGCTGAGCAGTAGTATGGAAAGCGCCTGCACATGTACATTTATTCCTGAGTCTCTAAGAAGAAAACATTGCTGCAGGGAACCACCATCAACGAGAAGAGCTAATGAGGCACAGTAGGTGGGCTCCGTTGCTGGCCCCAAAGAGGAGTGGCAGCGAGGTTCAGCTGGGGGGTGGCGTAGAGTTGGGGAGATCAACACTACTAGGCAGAAATTAGGTTAGAGTATCTTTAACATTAGGGAGGGGGTTAGATAAATATTCGTCTTTCAATATGTTCCTCCTGAGCAGGAAAAAAAAATATATCCTGCTGGGAAACATGGTGGGAACAAAGGCTTTTAAGTGTTTTGTGTGAGCTGGAGGCAGCTACAGAAACTAACCTTGAATCGAAACCCAGTTCTTTGAGTTCTAATGAAAGATGTGGCTCAGACAAAGAGCATTAAAAAAACTCCCCATTCTTGACTTTGCTCTTTTTTTCTTTGCACAAAGTACATGTTTTTGCTATTTCAAAGGTAGATGCCTAATGCAGTGGGGAAAGAGCAAGCACCAGGTGAGGAGCTCTGCTGAATTTAAGAAGCAGAATTCTGAAGAGAAGGCAGGATAGACAAACTGGGGTTGCGGGGGGTGGGTGGTGGGCACTGCCTCACACTCTGACGAGACCTCCACGTTCTAATTCCAGTTGAGAAGGGTCATGTTAAGTCCAGTGCCTTTGAAAGAAGACATCTCAGTCATCTCTAGGCAAAAGATGAGTTGAAAATGGTTTCTTTTTATGAATATTATCTTTGTTTATGGAATCAGGTGGCTGTGTTCTTTAGTCAAGGAGGGAAAAAACCTCAGTCCTATTGAACTGTGTGTGACCTGATGCAGAGCATAATGAGGACACTGGTGTGTCTGCAAGAGCACGACCCCACATGTCAGCCCACGTGGGTGAGTTCCCGACTCTGCCTTTGCTGAATGGCTGTGTGGCTTTACTCACAGCATTTAACCTCCCTGTCTCTCACGGAATTTTTCTCTGCAACATTAGGGCCTTGGAACAGGTAATTTCTTAAGGTTTTCCATCTGAAATCATATGATTGAATTCCTCCCCTTTTACTTACTGGGCTATTTCTTCTGTGACATCTGCCATCATTGAAATGAGTGTTTCAATAGGGCATAGTCCTGAGAGGTTTAGAGCAACTTCAGGGGTTTTGTGCTGTTATTCAGCCTGTCAACACCCAACTGAGCTGTCAGTTTAGCATTGATTGAAGGAGCAGATGTCTCCTCCAGCATCGATTACCAAAATAAGAAGGTCATGTCCTCATCATGGCCGATTTGTCTTTTTTTTTTTTACTAACCCAAGCAAACTACTTCATGCACAGATTACCTTTATAAACCTTGTATTTTCTAAGCAATCCTTATAATAAGTGATGGAATTCTGTTCTAAAGCAAAAATAATTGCTAGCACTCCTCGATCATGTGTGAGGTGCTAGGTACAGGTGTTATTAGGTGAGTTCTGCGTATTAACTCACTTATTCCTACAGTTACCCTGTGAGTTAAGGCTTCTTTCCCCATTTTACAAACAGTAAAATATTAAGCCCACAGACACACGATCCTTTGTAAGTGTGCGGGAGGGGGACATTTGAATTCAAGAAATCTTGCTCTGGTGTCTGTGCTGTGCCCTCACATTGCCTATGTGATCCCAGGCCAATAATGTCTACATTAAAAAAAAATCCTACTATCAAGACCTGCAGCTAAGAGTTCTCGCTTGTATTATCTTTCCTTTTATATCCAGTACTTCACACACTGAGAGATTACTTAATCTCTGCTTTTATCTTTTGGCCCGGCTGGTCTGATGACACAACCTCAGAATTACTGTGAAGCCTTACTTGTGTCAAGATTTTTAAAATTAATTTTCTTCAAAACTAATGGCCTTTCTTTCTTGCCTTGCTTTTTATTTAGAACAGGAGTTGGTTCGGGCCCATGTTGATTCTTCAGCTACTTCTCCTTAAACTGACCAAGAAGATGTTACTAAAATAGTCTCTTCTCTCCTCACACAGCTGTTTTCTTTCCTGTTGCTTCTAGACATTGCTCTCCTGTTTTTACCTGCTTTATCTTTGCAGCGTTAACACACCCTACAGAAAAGCCCTGTTGCCTCTGCTTCCATAGCTCAGGCTGTTTTTGTTCATGACCCTCATGGGGAATTTTCTGCCTTTTTGAATCTAGGAGACAGTACCGCTGTCAATCAACAGCTACTGACAAGCTGCTTTCTAATGGTACCAAAAAGAAAAAAAAAAATCGCTTTTAACAGAACACAGCTTTGGAGACTATTATGCAGAACTACCTTTTCCCTATGTTTCTAAATGACAGTAATGGCATTTTAAAAGTGGATGCCTGCAGAGGGACTGCTTACAAAGAATGAACCACAGGCAGTGAAATGACAGATCATCAGGAGAGATATTTTGGGGCAGGCAGCCTCGTTGCTGTCCCTGAAACCAGGCTACGTGGATGCCCCTTTTTGTGAAAGACACTTTGATAGAACGTCTGTGAATAAATGATTTCAGATTTTTCAAAAAAACCTGCCAATTCTATAGGAAACTTCCTTTAACCAAAAATACATTATAATCTGGCATTTTAACTTTGTATCTAAGCTAACAAAGGGAATTGGATACATGTGGTATTTTATGTGCCTTATTTTTTGTTCTTAAACCTAAAAAGAGAAAAAAATTTGTCTTTCTGAAATCTTCAAACAAGATAAATAATCCATAGTAACAAAATTTAATTTCTATTAGCTAGTATTTTAGACCAGAATATTGTAGCCTTAATTTCATGGAGGAAAAATTTTAATAAAAATAGCATTTCTCATTTGGATAATAAGATCTGTTTTTAGTTCAAATGTCAATTAATGCTTTCCAAGTGTTTTTGAAATGTTTTTTTCTTGTCTGAAGATATATTTTTGTTTCACATAAATTGAAATTTCATTTGTAGTGTTAACATATTCTCTATTTTAAGACTCTGGCTTTCATGAGGTTTATAAACCCTGTAAAATTATATGGAAAATTTTGTATGAATGTGAAATGTCTATATAAAAGTTTCATAACTTTGATAAGATTCTTAATGCAATCTGTGTGCTAGAAACTAAGAACCAGCAAGCTCGAAGAAGCACTTCTAAATCATTGTTTATCTTTCATGCCGATGTCACGGTCCTGTTCAGTCCATGGCTGGACTCTGAAGTGTTGCCCCAGTTCTTGGTCTCTGGGCTTGGAAGAATCACAAGCCTTGGCCCATGCAATGGAGAGAGATGACAGACACTCAGCAAGTATGTGTGAAGAATTTATTGTAAGGAAACTTTGAGGGTACAAAGTGAAAGTATGTTTCCTGAGGGGAAATGGGTCTATCTCCACAAGTGGAGAAGACCCTGTCTACTTCTATGTTTTTCTTTTTATATGTGAGGTTTAGGTAAAGGTTAGTTATAACTATTCATAACCATACATTGTCGCGCCCGCCTCGCCAGCAAGGAAGACGCGGCAACAGGAGTCCTTCTGACAGTGCTTTATTGGGGTTCCCACTAAAGTTACATACTGCGGAAGACCCGGAATGAGGAAAGACACTCCCTTATATACCCTTAGCAAAA
>CAUYRT010028256.1:0-57456 GCA_963574885.1 Lepilemur ruficaudatus | reverse complement strand
ACATGTTCTTTACCTTTCCCTACCCTTATAAACTATTTTTATGGTTGCATATAATTCACACACAAAAAACAATACAAAATAACAAAATTTTTCATTAAATTAAAAAAGAACATTTTGTTTTCAAAGTTTTTACTCTATTTTTGTAATAAAACACCATGGACCCAGGGAAAAAAAATTTTTTTCTACCATAACAGTCAATGTGCAGAAAATAACAGAGCAGAGGCTAGGTGTAAAGGGCATGCCACGCTCTAGGAAAAGCAGGCAGTGTGATGGGGCCCAGAGTGGAGGGTGTGTATGAGGAAGTAGCAGACAATGCAGTAACTGAGGCAAAGTCATGTCACTGATCTGACTACTGTCAACGAGTTGGGGAATTGCCCTGAGCAAATGCCGACTTAATAAGTTGGTGCAGACTACTGTGTGTAGGATCTCATAAGGGCAATTTTGACAAAAATATTCTATTCTCTGGCTTACAATACTAAATGAAATACCTGCTCCTTTATATGAAGCCAACGTGTCTGCAAGAGCTCCCCTATTAAAAAAAAATTCTAAGTATTTTACCTGGAAGTAATAACATATTAGTCTAAGAGCAAATGCTTTCTTCAAGCATTTATTGAGAGATTATGGCAAAATTATAAGTTAAGGGCACTATAAAAGATGATTCTGCCCTTGAGGACTCCGTATAGATTTGCTCATAATAATCAACTGCCATCTTCTATGGTGGCCATGAAAGTGCACCCCACAGAACTCCAACTAGAAGAACACTACTACTCCACAAAACCCACCCCCAAATTATGTGCCAAATCTCCATTTCCCACCTGCAAAAGTCATCTGCTAAAATCAAGCTAGCCTTTAAGGAACAGAGCTTTCAGTTTTGCCAAAAAATAAATTATCAGTTTTATGGATTTTTCTAGGCAACCAACCTGTTTTGTCTTACCTCATAGTTTGTTAGCCTACTCACAAGGCAAGTCTGCAGAAGAAGGAAAAGCTGTATAAAAAGTTTACTTCAAAGTGCAATGTAAACCATTATCTGCTATTTTGGACTCCCTATATGCTAAGTTTCAACTACTAACACAGATCAAACCTGACTATGTAACCAATAGAAAAATTTAATGTCAATTAAAAGGGCCTATATACCCATAACCCATAATGGGCTTTTTTAAACTTCTTACTATGAGATAAGTTTAGATTTACAAATGAGTTGCAAAATCACTGGAGTTGCTGTATACCCTTAGTCCGCTTCCCTGAGGACTACCACCTGACAGCTCCTGAACGATTATCAAGACTAAGAAGTTAACACTGGTGTACGACTCTTACTAAACCACAGGCATTATTTGGATCTCACCAGTTTTTCTGTGTAATGACCCTTTTCTGTCCCTGGACCCGATCCTACACCGTGACACATCCGCAGTTGTTTCTCGTCTTCCAGGGTCTCGATATTTGAAAAGCACTGGTCTGGTGTTTTATAGAATGTCCGTGTGGTGTTTTATCAGGATTAGAATAAGATGACATACTCCTGGGAGGCGACGTGGCCTCCTCTGTGCATCACGTCTGGGGCACAAAGCGTGGGTGTGTCTATTACTGCTGAGGTTGACCTTGAACACACAGGGTCTGCCAGTTTCCTTCACTGTAAAGTGACAGTTTTCTTTTTATAATTAACAAACTTTACATTTGGGAAGACATTTTGAGACTACTAAAATATCCTGTTTCTCCTTAACTTTCACAAATTTTAGCACTCACTAATAGATCTTATCTACAGCAATTATTATGATATTCTGATGGTGATTTTCCATTTTCCTCAATTCTTCCACCTGTATTAACTGGAATTCTTCCGTAAGGAAGTTTGCCTTTCTCCACCATAATGTTTTTCATTCTTGTGAACAGCCCAAGCTATCCATAATCAAAGAATCAAACGGCCCATTAAGAATGAGTCTAGAGAATGTTCCTGCTGCGTTTATAATGCAAAACGTGCACACATTCTAGAACTAAATGACAAAATATAGTTTGCAGGTAGAGACTTTTAGGAAAATATAAGTTCCACATAAGATATAACGGGTTAACAGTCTGACCATCAGTAGCCTAACGTCCTCCTGTGTGTGTTGGCCATGACTAAGAGGCAAGGCTGTTTAATAATCTATAGGCAGGGTAACCACAAATGGTATGGTGAGGAATCGTCTTGCAGGACAGGGCAGGTCCCTAGAGGGCAATTAAGTGTTTTGCACAGTAACCCCAGGGGGACCCCATGAAGCTTCCCCTGCCCTGGGAGGAGAGGCAAGCCCCCCACCCCCTAATCACTGGCTCACTGCCAAGAGGCACAGTCTCCTCTGGATCAGGAAGGCGGCCCAGTTACATCCCCAGTGAACAAAAACAGTGTGATTATTTCATGACACAAAGGTAAAGCGGAGAACAGCTCACCACAGACAACACTGCTTGGTTCAGATGTGGGGCTACAGCCCCGCTGCACTCTCAGTAAGACGTTCTCAGAGAGCTTCGCTCAGTGCACACAGAGCCGGATGTAAAAACCACTCTCAGTAAAGTGATTTTAAGCTAATTTCCATTGCTTAAAAAAAGTAATCCATAGTCACAGTACACAATTTACAAAACCTGGACAAGCTATTTAAAAGCAAAAGAAGGAAGAAAAAGAGGAGAAATAAAAAGAAAAGAAAAAGGAAAAAGGGGGTTGAGGGGTAAAGGAAGAGGCCAGAAGGAAGAGCTGCCAGGAGTCCTGGACCTCGTGCTGCACGCTGCGTCCTGCGGGCTCACGTCTCACCCTCTCTGTCCATTGCTCCTAAAGTGTCACGTTTAATTGAATCCACAGTGACAGTGCAGAAGACAATATTTTATGTGCCAACAAAAAAGAAAAAGAAAACACACAATTGTGACTGTAAGCCTTGATCAGCTGTAAGTCACATCCCAGTTGTGAAGATGAGGAAATGGGAGGGGTCATGCTTCAAATTGACTGATTATGGTTCTTAAAGACCCCATGTTATTAAACATGCTTTCCTGGCATCCCTTTCAACATACAGTGTATTTTTATACACACTGCCAAAGTGCCCCAGTCCATTCACCTACTTCAGCAGTATTCACCGAGGCCCGGGGGTCGGGAGTGCCGAAGTTCCTAGAGCAATTAGTACGCTGGGCTGAGCCTCTGGCCTCAGGCACGTGTCGGGAGGGACACTAGTAAACACACACACAAATATATCATGAGACACAATGGCACGGGGTGTGAAGGAAAGACCACCAAGGCGCAGACAGGCAGGCCCGCTGCCCTGTCGACACACAGCCACCCTTCCTGGACAGCTGGCCCCGGCATTCCCATGGATTGGCTGGGCAGCGGCCCTCCGAGCAGCTCTGAACAGCCCTCTCCACCAAAGGGGGTCAAAACCTTGAACAGGTTGCACTGGTACAGCTCCCACTGGGTGCTTGTACCCTCAGGCAGCGTTGGTACAATTTAGAAATGTCAATTAATATATGCAAGTGACCTGAGGGGCAATGCCTCAGGCCGCAGGTGCTCAGTAACACTGGGTAAAACTTAGTCAAGATGATCACATCGCCCTAAACCAATCCACTGCTATGATGACGGAAAACTACATTTTCCTATAAGCTAGATTATTTGCATGTCTCTAATAATCAATGAAATCAGAGAAGCTCTGGGAAGTACCCAACTAACCTAGCAGCAACACACAGTAACCTGCATTCACAGCCAGGGGGAGAGGAGACGTCCCAGGCCCTCCTCCCTCAGGTGTACTCTCAGGCCCCCCATGACACTCTGCAAGCCATCAGAAGAAAAGCTCCAGCCCACACCACGTGCCTGTTTATTATTCTGTTCTGCAGCATGTCAGACCGTGTGTTAAATTTACGGGGACGTATGAAAGGGCAGAGGCCAACAGTCCTAGACTTAAACTGCCATTAATAAACAGTCGCTTTGTTTTATTGCTGAATCAGTGTCTGCTCTCCACAGGTCATGGGCTCAAATCTCCTCCACTCGCCACACTGCCTGATCCTAAAGCCCTGACAGCCGTACTTCTACTCGGGGACAAGAGGCCCCCAGAGGATGTGCACTCCATCCTGGAAGCGCGTGGAGGCCCCTGGGCCTATCTCCCTACCCGCTGCCCCCAATCCCTCTGCTGGCGCACCAGGGGCCACTGAGCAGAAGTCCCACGGGCAGGTGAGAGCAAGACACAGCCAGCCAAGTCGGTCCCGCCCAGCACCGTGCAGCTGGGGGTGCTCTGGGGAAAGTCCCAGGGGCCTGCCCACCCTGCTCCAGCCTCCCCACTCAGAGGCAGGCAGAACAATCAAACATTTGAGAATTCTGCAGCAGACAGGCTCAGCATGCCAGGGAAACATCTTCCCCAGCAAGCAAAGTCATCACATGCTCCATGCCACTAATGGGCCCAGACAACAGGTGTCTTCCTTGATGTGTCATCTCCCATGGCTCTGCAGGGTGCCAGACACTCCATTTCCTCTGGACAGAGAAAATGCCCAGGTAGCATCACTCACATCCCTTCCCAATCCACCCGGGTCCCCAGCTTCTCTGTTTATAGGTCACCGTCCTTTCCAGGAAGCCAAGCAACTTGCAAAGACCAGACCTTGGCACCTCAGCTCCGCTTTCCCAATTGAGACATAGGACTGTTGCCAGCTAGAAGGTGTCACGGTCACTTGGGATTGGAAACTTGCCAGATGTCACCAGCCAAGAGGGCTGGTGAGTGAGAGACCAGGATGGCAGGTCTGGAGGTCCCAGGCACATCACGCAGCTGCACAGATGCCCGGCTCTGTTAGACCACAGAATAAAATATGCTAAAAACCAGAGGAGATTTTCTCAGCCATAAAGAAAAGTGAAATCAGTGTTTTAAAAGTTGCACAGTAAGAATCACCACAAAATCTTTACTGATGGACGAAGTGTCTCCCACGGTGAGGTCAACCACCCATGCCAGAGGGCAGAGAGTGAGATGCCAACAGGAGCGGGTCCGGGAGGCCCTGGCGCTCACCCACATGCCCCAAGTCCACACAGGCAGGGCACAGCGTGTGCAGCGACCCATCCACGGAGAAAAGTTTTGAACGGTGAAAACGCTCACACATCCACACATCGAAATTCTCTCATTCGAAATAACATTCATGCCCGTGGCACTGACATATGAGATAGAAAAAAGACCGTGGCTGAGATCAAATACGGCAACAGTAGTGCATTTAAATAGGTGGCAACGAGCTTCCAGTTTACGTCCTCCATCCTGAACACGGCATTTTAAGAAGATCACACACAGTAGGTTAAGGGCATGCGTATGGCGTCAGGTAACCTGGGTACAAATTCTCACTCTGCCACCGACAATCTACATTGCGTTGTCTCTTTAAGCCTCAGTTTTTCTGTATAAAATGGGTTTAACATATACTTCTTAGAGCTGTGAAGATTAAACAAGATACTATATATGAAGTGCTTAGTACAGTGCCTGACCCACGGTACACAAATAATTAAATGGTAGCGAATAAGATTGTATTTGTTCATTGTTACTACCACCTGTTCCTTAAAAAAACAATTTGAAGCCTTGGTTAGGCAGCCCATGACCTTTCCCAGGAGTATCAGGGAAGGCACAGGGTCCCCGGGGGCCACTCAGGCACATAGACGTTTGTATCATTATCTCTTCATTGGGTTTCGCTCACACTGCACTTTTCTTTCCTTACTTAAACAACCTACGTAGATTTGTGATTTCAGATCTTTGCATGTACTTCTGAAATATCATAGACAACTGGATAGGTTGTCCTGAAATTCAACTAGGTCCTGAATTTGTATAATTACTTTTTAAGGATCTTAATATACACTTAAAACAACAAAAAAAGCACACTTGTTTGGGGGAAATCTTGCTTAGCAGCAGTTCACACGAAAATGAGGCGCTTCTCTTTTCTGCAAATTGTGTGTGGGCCTAAGCTCCACGCAGGTGGGCCGTGTCCGCCAGCTCAGGCTGGGTCGAGCACAGCGCTGGCCCAGAAGCAGCGCTTAGAGAGTCGGCTGTGTCAATGTGGAAAGGTTTCCAAAAATTCCCATAACCTCAGGCTGTGTGTAAAAGCACAGAGCCAGGCTGAGGTCACACTGTCACTGCACTCCACTCTGTGAGACATCTGGACTCCGGAGTACCCTGGGCACGTCTGGACGCCCTTTTAGGGGCAGTAGAGACAACGTGAATACAGCACAGTGGGACAGCAAAGCTCCCAGAGCAAACAGTGGCCTGTGACAGGACACACACCCCTGAACGGGGCAGTCAAGTTCAGGGTGTGGCACAACCCACCAGAGATGCTCAAGAAAGGGTTCCAGTCTCCAAGGCACCTCTCAACACTATAGCACGTGAATCTAGAAATAGCAGAATTAGAAATTATCAGCCTCTTATTAAAATATACTTGGAAGGAGAAGTAAAAGTCATTTCCCAGGCCACACAAGCCATCAGGGGATTGTCGGGAATCAGAAGTGGACAGCTCTGTCTCAGCTGGTTTCCATGCAGACAGGCCCTCCCTGCCCGTGTCCTGTGCGCTTCCCAGGGCAGGGCACATCTGCGTGGTGTCCTTCTCCCACACCCAAACACCCTCCTGCCAGCCCTGCCACTCTCCAGTCACCCTGGGCTTGGGGACAACAGTAACGAACTGCTCAAGGTCACAGACTCCCCATGCCCCACCCTTTCTCAGAGGTGAACTATATGAGGATCAGTTTGAATTCTGTTTGTTTATGCCCCGGGTTCTAGAAAGGCGCAGGTCCTGTGAGGTTTCTGCAAAGCAGAACAGACATCCCCTGTTGAAAGACGACTAAATCAGGTCACGACACAGGGCCACAAGATCAAGTCGTACATTTGCCATCAGGCGGGGGTCTCAGAGACCACTTTAATTCCTGATCTCACATGGAAACTCAGTCCCAGGGAGGGAAGTAGCTCACCCGACGTCACATAGCCACACAGTGGAAGAAGTGCCAGCACCACACACTGTCACTTACTCCTGAATTGAATGGACAGAGTTTGAGTGCCCACTCTCAGAGTACCCCTTTAATAACATAACAACACTATAAACCAATGACGATCTTAGTCCCAGCATATAAACCATCCTGGACACGTGCAACCGACTTTTTTCACCACAAAAGAACAGTTCTTACTAACCCATTGTTTTTATAAAACACTTTCATTTTTACTTTAAAAAGGAAAATTTGGAAGATACAGATAAGCAAGTACAAGAAAGTAAAAGTCACCTCTAATGCCACTGGGGTAGCTACTATTAACATTTTGGTGCATCTCCGTATATTAAGTCTCTGTTCTCTGAGTATTAAAAAAAAAGATCATCCTCTTCATGTTTGTCTTCAGGTTGTTTTATGGCCTACTTTTTTTCATTTAAAAATATAAGCATTTCACCAGGACAGGAAATACCATTCCTATATAACATCATATAAATACTTAAACATCATATAAATACTCTTCATATAAAACATCATTTTAATAGCTAAGTGGTATTTCATCATAAGGATGTGCTATTATCACTTAACCATGTGATCTGGGGACTGGTTCGCTGCATTTTAATACTGCTCTCTTTCTAAGTTTTGGTTGTGTCGGCCAATGAGTGAGCGACCCCTTCCAATCTCCTGTCATCTGCAAATCTGATAAGCATGTTTTCCATCACCTTCACCCAAGTTCTCAATAAAAGCCTTAAGACATAACTATTAGAGATTTCCTTCCTGGTTAACATTTATTTATCTATCCATTCATCAATAACCTTTGAGTTTTGCCAGTTTGGAATTCAAACAATAGAAGAGTCCCCAAATCATCACTAATGCTGAGTGTATCATTCATTCATTATATGGTTACTAATTGCTGTCTACACAAACAGCACTGACCTAGAAGCTATAAAAATGTCTGTGAAGTATTAGAAATACTTCTATAAATGAGAACATTTATGACTCTTGGTCACAAAAAAATACCCAGATTTGGCATCCCACAAGTTGCAAAGTTTTTCACTTAAAAATCTAAGAGACTTTTTAAATTTTTCATAAATCTCTTTTTAATTAAAAAAAATTCCTGCAGTGCCGAAAACATGTTTTAGTAACATATCTGGATTATAAAAATTGTTTAAGTTTGGGAGAAAAAAATTCTATAATTCAATATTTAGCTATTGGGCAACTATTAATGCTAAGGAATAAGTTTCTGAACATGGAACATTTATAATAAAAGTGTGAATTCAGGCCACGGTAGCAGGGTCTCATAACCAGAGCAGCAGCCTTGGTTTTGAAGGAAGGGTAACAGGCTGTACCTGACATCTGCACAGAAACAGGGAAACTCATGAGGGTTCAAGCAAAAAGGAACCAAGGGCTGAAATCCTCAAGAGACGGTCTCTCTCCCTTTCTCTCTCTCTCTCTCTCTCTCTCTCTCTCTCTCTCTCTCTCTTCCGGTCAAAGCATCTTTTTAAAAGGCGGTATTTAATGCTGAAAATATCACGAAAAGTGCATCAGATGTTCTCATTTAAAGTGAGAAGAGACAAAGTATGCAAGATTAAAAACTGATCTGGCCAAGTGCCACTGCTGACTCCCATGGCTATGTCATTCTGCAGTTGTCCCAGGTAGGGAGGAACCACCTTGGAAACTGCACTTGTGTAGTAGGTGCATCACCCTAAGGGGGGCGGGAGGATGACGTCCGAGAGGCTCTGGTGGTGTTCATGCCTGCCAGAAGGGAGGCATTTTAAAGCGGTGCACACTGAGAAAGAGCCCGGCGTTGGCTGAGGTTGGTCCAGCTCAGAAGGAGAGAGCCAGGGCGAAAGCAGAGCCCACTCTCCACACATCTGGCCCCTACAATGTCAGGGGCCAACAACTGAGCAAAACGTCATCATTTCTTTCCCATCCCTGGAATCTGCTGTCGAGAGGGACGGGCCCTCCCAGGCCTGAGGAGCACGTGGTGTGGCCCGCCCTCTGCCCCGGCCAGCCCGCTGCCCTTCCTGGGCCTCCATGACTAACAGCGGGGTCTGCGCAGCTCCTGGGCTGTTTCTCTCCCACCTGCACCAACAGGTTTGAGCAGTGGGCTTACAAAGTGGCAGGAAATAAGGAAATTGAAGTGACGTCAGATATATAAACCCTTCTAACAGGCTCAGTGTTGGGGAAATGGGCAATTTTTAAAAAAGCAATGACTTTTTAAAAAGATAATTTAAATATGTTAAATATATAGCAAACAGCAATAGCTAAATTTACAAACACTTATCCAGATTCTCCCTCCCTTTGGAGAGAACAAAATCTCAGTGACGGTCCCCTTGCCCACCCATTCTCGGGCACGTGACCACGGGGAGGCCGTCGTGCTGTTCCCCAGACACCAGCTCTGCCTGAGCCGGGCCCTCCATGCTGGCCGCCCTCTCCCTCTCCCTCCCTGGTCCTCCGAGACGCCACACCTGACGGTTTTATCAGTAACAGCCACTCCCACTGCTCTCTCAGCTCCTTCCCATCCTTGGTTTTCTGTAAGACTCAACTATTGTCTCCCTGACCACATTACTGCCCATGAACTCAGGGTCTGCCTCTATCTTGCTCACCCCTGCATCCCCTGTACCTCCTACAATGCCTGGTATATAGTAAGTGCCCAATAAAAAACGTGCCGTGTCCACTCACCCATCATCCCCACACCAAGGGCAAGGCTTTCTTCCGGTCAAAGCATTTGCAGAGAACACGTAAGAGAAGGAAGATCTGCCCCACACACAGGTTCTCACTCCTGACCGGCCTCATGCATACGTGTGGACACAGTGGGGCTTGTTGCTGCCCTGTTCCTTCCGACCTTCAGCTTCAATCACAAATGCTCTTGTCACCACCTCGGAGCATCTCCTCCCATGCCCACACTTCCCAGAGCTGCCTGCTCTCTGTGGATGGGCTACACAAACGGGGTCCACCTGTGCCAGCATGCAGCCCAGCTCCACGGGCATGGGCCTGCCCTCGCCCCCAGATGCCGACCCAAGCCCAACTTCCTGCCAGAAACAGCAACCCCTTCAGGCCTCCAGGATCTTAAAGGGACGCAGGGAGGTGCACACAATGCCCACGGCACTTTTCTACGTGCAGAAATGAAATCACCGCCTCTTGCTTGTTTCCCTTCCTCCCTTTTCTCCCTACACTAAAGAATAACTTAATCGTACAAACACACATGACGTGGACATGCTGCCCAAGTAACTAGGTACCACCTTATTAAATGAACTGTTTTCCTGTTTTGTAAGTGACTTCCCAGCACCCAGTCCAGGGCCTGGCGTGAAATTCAATCTAAGTCAGCGAGAGAACCAGCATCGATGGCTCTCCACGCCCAGGAATGTTCTTTTTTGCATAAAGCAAGACAACAGGCGAAGGATAACAGACAAGATACAGAATCTGAACTGCTTAGCAACTGTATATTTAAATTCTATTTCTACTTTGTTACAAAATGTAGCGAAAATGTTATCTAAATGAAAAATACGTAATAAAGAGTCTCACTGGGGGAGAGGATCACTCTTCGTCGAATGCATTCAGAACAGTTCATCATACGGGGACATGGAGTTCAACCTGCAAGGAGTATACAAGAATCGGAGGCTTGTTTTGTTGTCTAACACATGAACTAGAAAAGCGAGCGTTCCCGTGAGTTCACAGCATGCATTCCAATGATGCTGTCATCTACCCTCAGGAGCAATTCTCCTGGAAATGCCCTCAGATCCCATCGGCAAACGTGACACCACATGTGGATCTGTGAACTGCAGGCCAAGGTTTTCAGGGGCAGCAAGTATTCATCTGGGGCCAAGTTTTGCCAATAGGCGAGTCAATGGCAAACTGCCTGTTGCCATTAAGCCGTGTTTTGAGTAGCTGTGGCGCTCCTGAAATAACAACTACCTATTGCGTGTTCACCGTGTGTCTGAGCATGGCTCCGAGTGCTTTATCTGCATAAGCCTGTTCATTTCCCCAATCTCCTTGCAAGTGTATCCTGTTACCACCATCCCTGTGTTGCAGACGAGGAGAGTGAGGCACAGAGAGGGTGTGCTGCTCATCCTGTGGCACACAGCCAGGAGCTGAGCCCAGGCATGTTGCTGTGCTTTCTCTCCACACGCAGCATCTTGAGAGATGTCCCCTTCTTAGAACACCACTGACCTGGACATCAAAGTTTTAGATGGCTCTTGGAAAAGGGTCATGAGTGGGACGTGCATGATGGCTGCAGGTGGTGAAAGAGCTCTTTATTCCACAGGGGAAGCGAAGTTCCTGGTGAGAGGAGGATCCCTTATAAATATCCATTCCCTGACCCATCGGTGGGCACAAGTACACAGTGACATCATCAGTGGCCTGACCTCACAGTCTTGTGAGGATGGAAAGACCAGTCTTGCAGGTAGATACGGAACACAAAACAAGCACAAAGCTCCGCCCCTCCAGACCTGGCCCCATGTGGATTTGGCACCGCCCAGGCCCTGAGAACGGGCAGATCTAATGCCCCAGCACACCAGGCCAAAGCCGACACACCAGGTTCTCCTTAGCTGTTCCAAACTAGGAGTGGAGATTAGGAGTCCCCATGGCATAAGTTGGACTTTTGCTAAGAGGACTTTAATCATCCCCAAGGAGGTAGCTAGTAGGGGTAGGGTGCCAGAAAGGAACCCAGGAACCAAAGTGTGCATGTGAACTTGTATGCAGAGGTGCTCTCTGCTAGCGTCAGAGTCTGACCAAATATGGCCCAGCTGGCAGAGCACGCGGGGCATCCACACTGAGTTCCTTTCCCCATCCCAGCCCTGACTACCTGTCTGCTAAGAGACCCCAGACCTCAGCCCCAGTGGGTGTATTTCCGGAGTCTCCACATACTCCTGAATCTGCTTCTCCATCCACAACCCCTGCTCCCCTCCCTGGGGCCGGGGCAGGGCTTCATTTCATTTCAGGCCCCCTCCTGCTCCAGGAGGAAGGGAGCAGGACCCTACCTGGCACCAGTATCCTTGCCTGGGCATCAGGATCACTGCACTGCCTTCATGTCACCCCCATCCTCCGTGAAGAGGGCAGTAGCTTGCCCTGGCATCACACTGGGATGGGGGCTATTTCCCCACTAATCTATCTGAATCTAACATATCTTCCCTGGCAGCCGCTCCCTGCAACCTCCTCACCCAGGCCTCACTGCAGCCTTTTCTCCCCACTGCAAACTTCTTTATCAAAAGCTGTCCACACTGCCCATGTCTGTTTCCCCGCCACCCATTCCCACCACCCCCTCCTGAAGGGCCCCTCTCCTCCAGGGGCTGTGCCCTCCACGTCCACGTCGTCCCACCCTGAGCTTCCTCCCTCTCAGCCGTGTGCATTGCTGGAGAGAACTCCCTGGCTTCATTTGTTGTCCAGTGAAAACCATCCTGGCTGCTGCCACACAGAGCGACTAGAAATCACACAAAGCTGTGTCATGGTCCAAGATAAAGGAACAAACTTAAATCCTTGAGCTCCTGCATACCTCTGCGCAGAGTCCACAGTCCCATTTCAGTAAGGTACAGCGACGGCCACTGTTTTATGCCAGCAAGCTCTGGGTGTGGTCAGCCAAGTCATAACAGAGCCCACCGTGACAAAAGGAGACCCCCCCAAGAAACTGTGAGGTCCAGCCCCACTCCCTGCACCTCCCAGGGAAAGTGGCCTTCGAGATTTCCTGGCCTCAATTTCACTGCCACCCCCTGCCAGGAGAACCAGACTGTGGGGCATGCAGGGAAGGAAGCCGCCCAGGACGCTGGCTACACCGAGCACCAACGCAGGGCTGGGCCCCAAACATCTTCACAAAGGCCAAGAGCTGGGGAGACACACTCACCACACCTGTCTGCGTGAGCACCCACGTGAGGGTGAGAGCAGCACTTGCCATGCTCTGCAGGGGCATGAATCCCAGGCAGCAGCAGACAACTTCAAACTGCCCTCTGGGGAGGGTGCGCTGGGCACCAGCAGGGCCTGGCCTTGCCGAGTGGAACCCATGTGTCCAGGCCAGCAGCCCCCCAGGAACCCCCAATATGTTCCCCAGCAGCCCCCAGCAAGCTGCCTGTCCTCCCAGTGAGCACCAAACCAGCACTGTAAGAGCACCAGCTCTCCAGCTCATCAAGTCGTTAGCAGGAGGGGGCACACATCTCCTTCCAAAACCACCCTCAGGACAAAACGAGACCCTCACCACTCACACCATCACGCCATCTTCCTACCCCTCTTTCTGAGCCATCTTCTTCCCATGAAGACCCAGCCTCAATCCTGAGCTCTTCTGATAAACTCAACAGTATTGGTTTGGTTTTCTTCTTTCCAAAACTGTTTTCATGCACCATGTTAACCACTTTTAGGAGTGCAGTTCTGCGGCAGCAGGCACACACCCTGCTGTGCTGCCCTCACCGCCACAGTGCATTTTTGCTTTTATTCCCAAGCATTCTAAAAGCAGAATGACATAAAAACTAGCAAGGTCATGCTAAGAGGTAGATGCCTAATCTGTATTAGGTTGGTGCAAAAGTAATTGTGGTTTTAGCATTGTTGAAATTTTCCATTTGATACTAGAATATATTCTTAAATACATGTGGTTATGTTATACATCATTTTAATGCACATTTCTTGCTTTTTTTTTTTTGCTAAGGACTTATTACTTGCTATTTATTTTAGACTATGGAAATGATGTTAGACAAAAAGCAAATACGAGTGATTTTCGTATTCAAGTTCAAAATGGGTCGTAAAGCAGTGGGGACAACTCACAACATCAACAACGCATATGGCCCAGGAACTGCTAAGGAACGTACAGTGCAGTGGTGGTTCAAGAAGTTTTGCAAAGGAGACAAGAGCCTTGAAGATGAAGAGCCCAGTGGCCAGCCATCAGAAGCTGACAGTGACCAATTGAGAGCAGTCATCAAAGATGATCCTCTTACAACTACATGAGAAGTTGCTGAAGAACTCAAGGTGGACCATTCTACAGATCATTTGGCATTTGAAGCACATTTGAAAGGTGAAAAAGCTCGGTAAGTGAGTTCCTCGTGAGCTGACCGAAAATCAAAAAAACTATCATTTTGAAGTGTCATCTTCTCTTACTGTATGCAACAACAATGAACTATTTCTTGATCGGATTGTGACGTGCGATGAAAAGTGGATTTTATATGACAACAGACAACGACTAGTCCAGTGGTTGCACCAAGATGAAGCTCCAAAGCACTTCCCAAAGCCAAACTTGCTAACCAATGAAGGTCATGGTCACTGGTGGTCTGCTGCCGGTCTCAACCACTACAGCCGTCTGAATCCTGATGCAACCATTACATCTGAGAAGTCTACTCAGCAAATCGATGAGACGCACCAAAAACTGCAATGCCTGCAGCCAGCAGTGGTCAACAGAAAGGTCCCAATTCGTCTCCAGGACAACGCCCGACCATACTTCACACAACCAAGGCTTCAAAAGTTGAAGGAATTGGGCTACAAAGTTTTGCCTCATCCGCCATATTCACCTGACCTCTTGCCAACCAACTACCACTTCAAGCATCTCGACAACTTTGTGCAGGGAAAACGCTTCCACACCCAGTAGGATGCAGAAAATGCTTTCCAAGAGTTCATGGAATCCCGAAGCTACAGAAATAAACAAACTTATTTCTCGTTGGCAACAACATATCAATTGTAATGGTTCCTACTTCGATTAATAAAGATTTAAGCCTAGTTATGATGATCTAAAATTCACGATCCAAAACTGCAATTACTTTTGCACCAACCTAAATATTTTCCAACTTAGAACACAGACAACATTATCAGACAAATGCTTAACATTCCCATTCAGTTTGGGGCTCCAGCCTCCAGTCTCTCTCTCCATGTGTCCCCATGGCCCGTTTCTCTCTGTTCTCCCTGACACACAGCACAGGGCATCAGTGCTTCACCCGCTCCGGTGCCTCGGCCCTGGGTGGTCCCTGGCCTGCACCCACGCCTCCAGGGCCAGCCTGAGCATCTCACGAAACCACATGTGTGAAAGTACCTGCCACAGCAGACAATCTTCACTCCTGATGTCGGCTCTGTGAAATAAGGCATGCAGAAATCAATGCTAGCTAATTCCAAAAGGGCAAGGAAGACACCCGGAATTTTTTGAAATTTTATGACAAAGGAAAAAATAAGTATAGACCAGCCTGGTTTCCCATCCCACTCCTGCTGGGAAGGAGCTCTGAGCCCTGGCAGGGCCACAGGTGTCACCCTGTGTCAGGCCTGCTGGGTCCTGCGGCTTTCCAGTGGGTCCCAGTGCATGGGTCGGTCCTGCCGCCCAGGGCCACACCAACAAGGTGACGAGAAACAGCAGAATTCTGAAACACTGATCCCGGTGGATCTTCTTAAGGGGTCAGACTCAGCTCAAGCCTAAGGGGACAGCACTGCCCACGTGAAGGTGAGCACACCCAATCTCCTTGGCAACTGCAATACGGCCTCTTCAAAGGCATTCTCTGAGATACAGCACAGCGCCCCAAACCCTCACTAATGTATCTTCTCCGGACAGTCCGTGCAGCTGTCTGGTCAGCCCTCCATGGTTAAAAAATCAATAAAAATAACAATACAGCAATTAAAAATAATACAAATAAAAAACACTACAGTATAACAACTATTTACACTGTATTTACATTGCATTCGGTATTTTAAGTAATCTAGAGATGATTTAACATATACAGGAGGATGTGCACAGGTTCTAAGCAAATACCACACCATTTTACATAAAGGACTTGTATAACTGAATTTTTGTATCCTCAGGGTCCTGGAACCAATCCTCCTGGGCGCCGAGGGCCAGCTACGCTGCCTAACGGAGCCCAGAGCTCAATGTCTGGCTTTGGTGCTACGGCATCCTTATTATTTTCTGCTCTTTTATTGTTGTTATTATTATCCCTAACAAATATTGGACCAAGTGACATCTTCCTTACACCACCTGGAAGTATTCTACAAATGCCAAAGTTAAATAAGGAAAAAATGTCCACATTGCCATATTTACTGCCGTCAGTTAAAATTTTTAAATCGAACCATAAACCACCACCCAGATGTTAAACTTGTTTATTTCTGCACCTCATTTCTGGGTTTTCCCATTTAAACACAGTGTCCTGAAATAAGCAAACAGAGATCCATGACTCAACCCTGAGCCAAGTCTGATGACCCTTCACCTGTGATGCCTGCAGAGACCGTCACCTGAGCACCAGCAGGCGGGGAGAGACGGAAACCCTGCCTTATGGGATATAATGACCAAGAGCGGAAGCCCAGTGCCAGAGAGTCCCACGAGCAGAGTGCCGGGGTGGAGAGGAAAGCCTTCAACCCCTGCATCCGAGCCAGCATGCGATGCTGCTGAAGCCACAGCCGCTAACGGTGCAGATCATGACAACACTCAGACTCTGACTACCTAGGACACAGGTGTGGCACAAGCTCCTATTATACATCTGCTAAATAAACCCCCGGTTTCTCTGAGGCCTTTATGTATAGCATTAGGGCTCAGAAAACAGTACCCCAAAATGAAAGCCTCAGACCCAGCCTTAGAGGCAAACGTTCTTCTCTGAACTTCTCCCGCCCTCCTGCCTCTCAGTCTCACTCTCCTCTGAGGCTGGCCACAGAAACTACAATCCCTGTTCCCCAAGGCGGGTCATAAAAGCCAGAACCTCTTTTCCCCAAAGCCAGCCATGAAACCTAAAATTATTCTGTGTAAAAAGTGGCCATAAAGAAATTATCTGACCTGCCTTGTCTGATTTAGGGCATAAGACCCCCATTCCAGAGAGGGTCCAGCCCCACACCCAGAAGAAGGATGCTGCTCAGAGAGGCCAAGATAAATCCAGACAGACAGATCTTGCTGGGTCTCCCCACTCCGTCTGTTAGCATCAGATCACACCCTTTTTGTCCGGTCATATTCTACACGGCTGCCCACACTCTATTGAACCCAAGCACAAAAATGGACAATTTCCCCTGTATCTTTGGGTCTTCATCCTAAAGGTCCCCGTGTATATATATTAAATTAATTTGTATGTCTTTTTCCCTATTAATCAATCTGCTTCGTGTGAGCGGTTTTTCAGCGAACCTTTGGGGGCCAGAGCCTTGGTCCCTACAGTAGTCGACTTTGTGAAGATGGAGAAGGAAGAAGCGGGAGAACACGGATTGAGCACCAGGCTCCGTGTCTGGCCCTTTACGAATGTTATTTCACTTAGTCCTCACACCAACCCTAGTGAGTGGTCACTGTCTCCATCTCAGTGCAGTGACGAGTGTGCCTCAGCGAGGCCAGCTGACTCATCAGTGTCCCAGAGCAGGAACGGGGGAACAGCCAGGCCCTCCCTAGCCTGGGCTCGCCCTGCGACAGGGGGCACAAGACAATCCATTGTGAAGGATTCCAGAAACATCCGTACACTAACGCAGCAAGGATCTAGGACCCAAGAAAGAAACTACAAAGGCCACGTGTCAAAGTGGCTGCCTGCTTTCTGCACAATTCTGATCTCTCCAGAGGTACACGGCTCCGTTTCGGGGGTAACTTTAGCACCCCAGTTTCCGAAGTGCAATGGACAGAAGCAACATTTTCAAAGAATCTGATGAGATGTGCAGGTTGTGTTGATCCTGGATATTCAGTGACAGAAAATCATCTTAGACCACTGCTGATACTTAGCTCACGGTGAAGCCCGCGTTCAACCCAGTCTGCCTGCCATGTACCCTGACACCCGGCAGCAGACAACCGTCACGTCACCTCTCCCTGTCATAAAAAAAAGAGCTGTAAAATGGAAGGTTTCAGCAAAATAAACTTATCTGTCAGATTAAATATTACTTGGAATGTTTCTGACTTTATAATCTTATATTCTATTTCTTTTAAAGTCTTAGTTGATTAAGAGCTACAAAAACAAGATGTTTGTAAGTATCTTTATGTTGTACATACACAAGTAACCTTAAAATAAATATAATTTCACGCAACAATAAAATTATTTCTCATCCTCATTTAAAATGGGTATGTACACTCCTCAGACACGAGGCTACTGCAATCCCTCAAAAAAGAAGATAACCATGTGGCACTTGTGGCATGTTTCCTAGGAAAACCCTGGAAACAACATGGAATGGTTCACAGGGAAGAAAACGGATCTGAGTTTGGGGCTTATGGGAATAGCGATGTAAACTACAGATTAAAACACATAGAAACGTTATTAATTAAGATTAGGTTTATAACTGAGGGCCAGATGTGAGGCTAAACAGCACAATGTAAAATCAAGCACACACACCACCGTAAACTGCACGTTCTGATGACTCTCTTAGTAAATCTAACATCCCTCAGGCAAGAATATTCACGATTTTACAAAAAGCCACTATTAATCATTTCTACATCTACTAAATTGCTGGCAAGAAGACCATCTAGGCTTCTCCCATGCTCGTCACAAAAGAGTTCATGGACTTCAGATAGATCCTGAAGACAGAGAAGAGGCTGGTAGAAGCAGAGACTCTATGAGAGATGAAAAACTGTTAGCAACAGCCTCGAGATTAAAACGTGCAGAACTGTCTGGGGATGGGCAACTGGTCGCTTTGTCTGGAACTCTGGTGACAACAAGAGAATGAAAGAAGACAGCCTTAGGGGCCTTGAACTTCAGGCTACACTCTTTCTTGGAAGCAAGACAAAGTCATGGAAGGTTCTAGGGCAAGGGAAACTTACAATTAAAGCTGTACTTTAAAAAATATTGGTAGTGGTGGCTGAAATTTGTAATCCCAGCACTTTGGGAGGCCAAGGTGGGAGGATCCCTTGAGGCCAGCAGTTTGAGGCCAGACTGTGTCTCTACAAAAAAATACGAAAATTAGCTAGGCACAGCACCTATAATCCCAGTTACTCAGGAGGCTGAGGCAGGAGGATGGCTTGAGCCCAGGAGCTTGAGGTTGCAGTGAGCTATGATGATGCCTGAGTGACAGAGAAAGACCCTGTCTCAAAAACATATATATATATATACACACACAAATACATATATATTCCAAATACATATAGAACTACAGAGGGGACAGAAGGAAAGCAGAAAAAGAGTCTCATGACATTCTTTTCATCTACAGCACTTTACATACACCTGGCGAGAGCGCCATAAATATTTATAACAAAAGCAGCCCCACTGGGGACAGCTGCACTGGCGCAGCAAGACAGGCGCATGGAAGCTGCAGATGGCAGGAAGCAGCACCCCAGATGCACCTTCGCCAGCACACCTGCTGTGGGGAGCTGTCCCTGCGTGCAGTATTTCGAAAAAGTCTCCAAGGTTTCGTCGTTTGGAAAACACTGCCCACCGCCTGCCCACTTGGGGCCTTCCTATGGCACAGTCCCATATTAAAGACTGAAAAGTTCTATAGTCAAGAAACTAGTGTAAGTCTCTTCTTCCAGGATTTGGTCATGACTCCACCCCCACTCCTTTCAATGAGAAATAGCTCTCAACATCTCCCAAAACAAGCACTTGCAGGCAGCTCTGGAAAGTGTGGGCCAAGGTCATCTGTGGGCCAGCACACAGGCATGACTTTGATGATGATGAGTAACATGTAGAAGGTCTGAATAGTGGGAGGGGCCGTCCAGTGCTGTTATCGAACTTGGGGAGCCCCAGGCACACCTCCAGCGGGACCACACCCCGACTCGGAGCCCACGGGGGAAGCAGACAGCCCAACTACTCAGCTTAACTGATGCCTCCTTTTTGGTCATTAGTGGCTAGAAAAACCTGGTCACCAACACCAATAAGAGGGCTCTCTTTCAGATACCTGAAGACTATTAAACCAACACTCCTCCTTCTCCTTTACAATTGAAATAACCTTAATTTATTTAATAATTAGATCTGATTATCCTTTTCCCAAGAAACACTCGCTATAAATTCTACAGAAATTTGTTTCATTCACCTAGTTATCCGAGGTTAAATCTTTTTTCTAACACTGAAACAATTTAAAGAGCCTAAGAAAATTAATTGTGCAAAACCTTTGCAGTACTATGGGTGGTAGCGGGGGCAAGGAGGAAGCAGAATCTCAAACCAGCAACTTCTTTGGGCTGTGCGTAGTGATGACCCAGGCAGAATGCTTTCCGAGTGGGGAGTACAATAAACCTCAGGCGAAATTTCCATCACTATTAGGACACCTGGGAAGGAAGGCTGCCTGACCCAGCCCGGAAGGATTCCCATTTCCCTCTGCCCAGAGGCACTCGGGGTTTGCTCTAGACAGAGACAGAGTTTTATCTTTGGGGAGCCCATTCATGTACAACACTGCCTCAGTGACTGACAGCCAGGCAGAAAGACTGCCCGAAGGACAAGAACAGTAAACTTCGGAGACATGAGTTTTACTTGCCCAGATGTAATATTAGGACGGTTGACCTGGTACTTAACTGGTAGCTGTTACAGCAGTGCATTGCAAAGAGCTTTGCAAATACGCGCTGCACGCAGGCAAGGCCCCTCCATCTCACACCTGAGTGGTGGGTGACAGACCACTGAACACAGCAACTGTCAAGAGGCAACTGGCAACTGAAAGAAACTGATTAACCGGTTTCAGTGCAACCTCAAAAGTTAGGATCTACCAATCCCTTTGGAAATTTAATCATAAGCCTTCACATCTTTGGACTTAATAATTCTTTCTCTGGGAGTGTATCCTAAGGAAATAATCAAATATACAGAAAGAAGAGTTCTTACACACAAAGGTGTATTTAAGCATTATTTACAAGGGTAAAAATTGTACTATCTGGGGAGGGCGGAAGGATAAAAACTTACCTATAGGGTACAATGAACACTATTTGGCTGATGGGCACACTACAAGCCCCAACTTAAGCATTATTAAAGGTATCCATGTAACAGAAACATTCGTACCCCCTTCATATTTTGAAATTTAAAAAAAACTGCACTATCCAACAATAGGAACACAAATTTTAAATTCAAGTACATATCCATAAAAAACAGGCAGCAATTTAAAATCATATTTAAAAGGAAAACTTGCAGCAGAATGTTATAAAGGGAATGACCAGGATAATATTGAATATCTACCACGACCACAGTTCTGTAAAAATAAATTTGCACAGGAAAATAAGACTGGAATGTTACCAGCAGAAAGTTCCTTATGACAAGAATAGGTATGAGTAATTATTTTTCTTCTATTGACTTTTCTGTGCTTTCCAAATTTTCTTACAATGAACAGATGTTACTTATAAGAGGGAAAAATTAATTTTTGTTATAAAATAGTATCTAAATGACTAAAATCATTTCTAAACTATGTGTGCTGAGAAAACTAAAAATCATGTTATCAGCTCCCGTGTGTAAGAATTAGCCTAAGAAACTCTCAACTAGGAAGTGAGATCTGCAGCATGTATCTTTGTGGGTGTACCCACATTCACCCAGGAAGAGCAGACTCGTCACCACACAGGAGGGCCAGGTGGCCCCGGGGACAGGGCCCTTCGAGCTTCCTGCACCATCACAGTAATTTCACATGCTCCAAACACAGCTCCCCAACAGGTCTCCCAGCCTTCCTGGAAGGAAGCCACACTGCAGCCCCGAGGGGCCCAAACCCTTCCTAAACAGGAATTCTGAGCCTCCACCCCCAGGAGAAGTGGAACATAAATGATAAAGTGACAAGTTTCTTTAAGCAGAGGTATGGTTAACTGCATAGTGACTTTCATGTTACCCTAAAACACAAGATTGAAAGCCAAGGAAAAATGCCTCAGCCCCCATCACCATTTAGGCAAGAGTCCTTTCCACAAGCCCAGAGCATCAACAAAACCACTGAATCCTCAATTCTGGGAGCTAAGACATGAGCATCTCTCTAAGAGGGTGGGCACCCACCTCCTGCTCACCTTCTTCTAGGACGACAGCTTCATGCACTGCTTGGGCAGGGAGACAGCATCAGCCCTTCTATCTTACATCACAGGTCACTCTCACAAACCATGTGGGCCAACAAAGAACAGACAAAGAAAAACGATGGGCCCAGTCTACAGGAAACCACCTCAAGAGAAGGCCAAGAACTCACATGTCCTGTATGTTACCACTGGTTACTTCCTAGAGAGAGATGGGGAAGCTTAAAGACCACCATCCTGCAGGTGCATCTAGCTGGGATACATACAACCCTACATGTGGCAGCTTCCTTAGAAGGAACAGATTAGTTCACTCGATCCTCCCCACAGAAGGAACGGTGTACAACAGGTTCTTTTTTGAAGAGTCAATTCCCCCGAACCACACCCGGCCTCTTCCTGCCCACTAATCTCTGCCCAGTGCCCGTTCTCAGTGGTGCCAGACCTTAATGTGCACCAAACACCTGGGATCTCGTTAGGATGAAAGTCACAACATAGCAGGTCTAGGGGATGCCAAGGCCAATTAAATGCCAGTCTCTGAGGGTGAGACCCAGGCAGCGGGAAAGCTCCCCAGTGAGCCCAGTATGCAGCCAAGGCCACACAGTGCTAGATTTGGAAAGCCCGCTAGCACTGTCAACCCCTGGCAACACCACGTGTGCTCCACGTTGAGCAAACTAGCATAATAACATGGGCCTCAGCATCACTGCAAGGATGACAGAGGAAACACAGGTAAGGCACAAGATGCCCAGCACACCAGGAGTTTTCTAGAACATCAGCCATCATTGTTATCATACTTCCTCTGCTGGCAGAGCTGTTACTCGGGGAGGCAGATACAGCTGGGTACAGGTCGACTTGTTTGGGTTTGAAACAGGGTCTCACTCTGTCATCCCGGCTGGAGTGCAGTGGCATCATCATAGCTCACTGTAACCCCCAACTCCTGGGCTCAGGGGATCCTCCCACCTCAGCTTCCAGAGTAGCTGGGACTATAGGCACACACCACCACGCCTGGCTAATTTTTTTCTTTTTCTGTACAGACAGGGTCTCATTATGTTGCCCGAGCTGGTCTCAAACCCCTGGGCACAAGTGATCCTCCCACCTTGGCCTCCCAAAGTGCTGAGATTATAGGCCATCACAACCAGCCTAAAGAGGCCAAATCATAAGGAAACAAGATTCCTGGGAAAACTAAATGTGAGCTCAAAGAGAAGACGTTTGAATGTCCTCACCACAAAGAAATGATCAATATTTGAGGTGACAGACGTGCTAATTAGGTCTGATCATCCCACAATGTGTACACGTTATCAAAACATGGATCAAAACGTGGCACTCCACAAACGTATACAATTATTATTTGTCAATTAAAAATAAAACTTAAAAAAAAGTGAGCTAAGAGGAGCTACAAGAAGGTGGACATGAGCAAGCTGTGGAGGGAGGTGACGCAGGCACAGGGCCCAGCCCATGACAGGCTGCAGCAGCAAACACCACAACAGCTGCCATCTCCTTGGGCTTATATGCTCGAGTGGCACTGTGCTACCCATCAAGAATCTCCAGGCAGAAAGCAATCTAGGGATTCTGTTTATTCCAGACAGAGCCCTGGGCTTCCTTTCCCTTGGGGCAGAGGTGCCGTGAGCACCCCGCTGTGCTGAGGATGATGTGGCTGTCTCGGCTCGAGCTATGACTGGCCATGCCAGGTGCAGCTGGGCAGGGAGACGGTGCCAGAACACTGGCCTCTGTGTGGTGCCACTGCCACCTCTACCCTGCGGCCAAGTCCCTCTAGAAGGCTGACTGCCCAAGACAGAGCGGCAGGGCCAGAGTCTCGGGAGTCAGGCAGGGAGGAGGTGATGACCACAGGGGCCTTTCCCCATGGCGGACAATGACATGGCTGAGGAGGTGCCTACCTGGGGGCTGTGCTGGGCTGAATTCTGACGCTGTGCCACTCTTCCTCAGGTTCTTTTTGTTCTGTCCTCTCTTCCTTTTCTTTTCCTGTTTCCTCTTCCTTTCGGAACTACTTTTAAGAGTTTGTTTTACATGCACCTCCTAGATGCCTCCCCTCCCCTCCTGGGGCGTGGGGACAAGCAGGCTGAGTACACACCTGGCCACTTCACAGGTGTGGCCACCCTTGGCCTGCGAGCGGAGGGGACAGTCCACAAAGGAGCAACTCCTGGGACCCAAGCAGCATACAGAGCAAGGGATGACAAAAAGGCAGGGTTTCCAGCCAGAGGGGACGGAAGTTGAAAAATGGTTCTAGAGAGCTTGACTTTGTGTGTGCTCTTCTGAATCTACATCTGAACAGCCGCTGAACTCATTTTCCCTACCACTACCCTGGGCTGGAGGTGCCGTCATAGATGCAGGTGCTGAGCGGTCTCAGGTGACCACAGGTGCACGGTGAGGATGCAGGTGGCCAGGCTCAGGCCCTGGCAACCTGGTTTCACATGGCAAGAGTCCGCATCAGGAAACAGCCTGAGGACTCAAAAGTGCCAGGCTGCTCCAAGGCTCACATCCTTCCCCAGAGCTGCAGGGTGAAAGGCTGCATGACCCTCTTCATATACAGAGGAACAAAGGGAAATGAAGAGGGGTTCAAGGACTTGTCCAGGGGCTGAGAGCTAGTCCCATAGAGGGCTGGCTGCAATTTGAGCCTGTGCCCCGCTCTCTCTCTCCAGGCAGCCAACAAGCCGACCTGCTCCCTCCACAAAATCTGAAAAGCTGCACACTTTCAGGACTCACAGGGCCAGAGAATGTGGTCGCTTCTTGTGAGTATTTCTACCATCATTCCTTTTAAATAAAAAACAAAAAACAAGCCTCTTTTTATGTAGAAACGTTTTCCCTGGATTCTGTGCGGTGCCTCAACTCTACAGTGCTCGGCCTGTGGACAAGGAGCCAGAGGCCCAGAAGGATTAAGTGGCTTCCTGGGATGTTATGTGATTCAGACAAAGAGCCAGGGTCCAAAATCAAAGGCCCCTGTGTCTCCGGCCACAGCTCTGGGCCCCAGCCAGTCTGAGTGGGTCCCTGCAAAACGTGTGGCCTGGCAAATCGACGGTGCCATGGGCTGTCCCACCTCTCCGCAAGCTCCGTGCAAGTGAGCTCGCCCTGGTGCCCCCCACACTTGCACAGGATTGCGTCTGAGGAAGTACGCCAAACACGGGGAGGGAGGGGTGCCCATAGGCAACTCGTGTTGGCCCTGTAACAGTCTTCCCTGTTCTGTAAAAAGGCCAAAACACATCCCCTACACTCTCTGCAAGTGACAGATTTCCTTAGAGAACAAGGACTTGGGGGAACCCTACAAATACTTCAGGATATTGTGCGTATCCTATCATTCAACAAAAGCAGATTCAGAAATGTCAAACACGCTTTCAAATCCAGAGAGAGAAGGAGAACGCACTGTTATTTTGTCAAAATCAGTGGCCAAGCAGCCTGAGCCCTCGGCCCTCGGCGGTCTTGACCTCTGACTGCAGATGTACAGCCTTCCTCCACTGCTGGGACTTCACCATCTCCCACCTGGGCGAGCAAAGCCGGGGCCTCACCTGTGAAAGCACGCGTGGCTTGGAAGCCAGCTTCCTGCATACTGCTCCCGACAAGCCTGCGCGACTCGCTGCGCCGTCCGAGGAACCGCGGGAGGCTCAGGTCACTTCCATCTTAGCCTGTCCGAGTCCATCGCGCAGCCGGGCCAGCCTCGGGGCGCATCCGCGGACCTGCCCGCTCCCGCTCGGCGCTCAGCCGTCCAGCCAGGGCGCGGAGGCCATGGCGCGGCCGCGAGGGGTGTCCGCCAACCCGCTGGCCTCAGGGCCCGGGCGCCCGCGGCCGCGCTGCCTGCATGCTCCAGGCTCGGCCGCCGGTGCTCTGCGTGGTCTGGGCCTGGCTCCCTGCACGCCGCCTCTGAAAGTGAAAAGAAAGCTATCACTTTCCTGATGACCAGCAGAACCCATTAAAACCAGTAGGCCCCCAGAGGCCGAAAAGGAAGGGCCACCTGCACGGTGCACAGGCACCAGGGAGCACGTGCCACTTGCACCCTGGACACCAGGGCGGCCACCACTGGGGATGTCCAATGCCCTTCTCCAGTTACTCCAGGGAGCAACACCTGAAGAAGAAAGCGTTTCCCAAACCCATCCCGCTATGGCAGGAGTTGGAGCTATGTAGATCCGCCACTGGACTCCAGCCTGGGCCAGAGTGCCAGACCCCGTCCCTACAAAAGAAAACACAAAAAAGCAGTGAGGTCTGCAGTGCTATGCATGTCCGCTTTGGTCAGCACTCCAGGAAGGGAGATCAGACTCCAGGGCAGCAGTTTTAAGAAGGGATTCTTAAGTGGAAAGCAAAGGCCCACATTAATCTTTTAATGAGATGGGAAGGGGAAGCAAATTTAATCTATATGCTGCCCCATATATTACATAATAACAGCATTTTACAAAACCCCTTTCAGCTATTTTAATGTTGTTGTATTATACATGAGGCAATGCTAACAAGAATGTTAGAAGCTCAAAGAACCAGACTTTTAAAACAGAATCCTGAATATCAATCTCCAATACCAGGGACAAGAATCCTTTTTCCCATTATCATTTCATCCTAATCAATTTATAACCAATTTGTAGAAAATGTAACCTTATTCCTCTTGTTCACCATCAAACTAAAGAAAACAAAAGAACTTAAAAGAACAGAGCACAGACCAGAAGGAACCCTTATGTTAACAACCTCATGCTGTAAGTATAAATAGAAGGCGGTAAAGTAAAACATCACTGATACAGACCAATTATAAGGAGTGCCTTATAAACTAGCGAAGTACTTTAATTATGCTAAGAAACTCAATTGTATTGCCCTCATGTGTCCACAGTAACAATTTCAGTTAATAAGGTACAGCCTAGTAGGAGTCCTTCAGTTTAATAAATAGGCAAAATTTTAATTTAAAAGCTCAATTATTTATGTAATGGTGGCTTTGAAGCATTTGAAAATGTGACGAATATTTCTTCTCTTCTCTGAATTTAGACATTCCACCTAAAAATGACAACACACGTAGTACCAGCACCCCAGGTCCTCCACCACCTGTGAAAGTAAACCAATCCAGGGCACTACAGCCATCAGCTTCGGGAAATGGAACTCACCCTGCGGATGAAAACAAAAGCCCATCTGGCCTAAAACCTTGATTTTTCTCTGCCCTTTCCTATGATGCTTTTAGTGCACAGTTATGCTAGACTTTATTTATTCTCTTTCTCTGAACTCAGAGAAAACTGAACCATGGTGAGATTTTTGTTGCTGTTGTTTTATTGTGGTGTTTTTGTTTCACTGCAAAAGTTATGCGACCTTGCTTTTTAAAAAATAAAGCTCTCATAAGTAAACAACAAAGAGACAATTAGGAGAAAATATTTGTAAATACATCTGATAAGGGGCTAACATCCAAAATATATAAAGAACTTAAACAACTCAATAGCAAGAAAATAAATAGCCCAATTTAAAAAAATGGGCAAAAGGATCTGAATAGACATTTCTCAAAAGAAGACATGAATGGCAGACATATACATGAAAAAATGTTCAACATCTCTAATCACCAGGGAAATGCACATTAAAATCACAATAAGGTATCACCTCACACCTGTTAGAATGGCTATTATCAAAAAGGCAAAGGACAAGAAATGTCAGAGAAGATGCAGAGAAAAGGGAACCCTTGTACACTGTTGGTGGGAATGTAAATTAGTACAGCCATTATGGAAAACAGTATGTAGGTTCCTCAAAAAACTAAAAATGGAATTACCATGTGATTTAGCAATCCTGCTTCTAAGTATATATCGAAAGGAATTGAAATCGATATGTTGAAGAGATATCTGCACTCCCAAGTTCACTGCAGCACTATACATAATAGCCAAGGTATGGAACCAACCTAAGTGTCCATGGATGGATGAATGGATAAAGAAAATGTGGTACATATACATAATGGAATACTACACAGCCTTTTAAAAGGAGACAATTCTATCATGGATGAACCTGAAGAACATTACGTTAAGTGAAATAAGCCAGACACAGAAAGAAAAATACTGTATGACCTTACTTACATGTGGAATCTGAAAGAGTGAATGTCAGAGAGTAGAAAGGAGGATACCAGAGGATGGGGGGCGGTGAAGAGAGAGATGGGAAAAGGGAAGATGTCGATCAAAGGGTACACAGTTTCAGTTACACTGGAAGAATAGTTTTAGTGATCTACTGTAGTGCATGTGACCACAGTTAATAATAATGTATTATATATTTCAAAGTTGCTACAGGAATAGATTTTAAATGTTCTTACTACACACAAAAAAATGATACGTTGGTGAGGCGACAGATATGTTAAGTAATTTGGTTGAATATTTCCACCACGCATATATATATCAAAACATCACATTGTACCCCATATATATATGCAATTAGTATTTGTCAAAAAAAAATTTTTAAATAAAGTTCTCATACATCCCACATTTCAAATGCTATGAGAAACACTGAGGCCAACGTGGACAGAAATAAAAGGAATAACCAACGTCCAAGTTTCCTTTCAGTGGTTTGATCATCCCCATCAATTCTCCCTCCTGCTGAAGAAGTAAAAGACAGGTGTGGGGAAGGCGTGCAGAGGTCCTCTCGGGGTCTGAGGCACGGTCCCAGCCAGGACCGTTGGGGCACACTGCAGGGGTTCCCAGCAAAGGCAGGAGAGACAAAATTGTTATCTCATCGATAGACACGCACATATTCTCACATACACTGCGTCTCTGCACACGCAATTTTCAAGTTAAAGTGAAATGTTTTCTTCCTAACTGCTAAGAGCATAGGCAAGATAGATACCCTTTCTAGAAATACAAAACAAAGAGGTACAGGGTCCCAGAACCTGCAGTCTTTGTTCTGCTCGGTGAGGGACCCCGACCATCCAGAACAGCCCAGAACCAGCAGTGCTCAGTAAGCAAGTGTCAGGTGACAGGCTGGGCAGAGGTGGGTATTGGGTCCCAGAGAAAACTCCACCAGTCAGCCCCAGGAGAGGCTCGCAGCCCTGTTCTCAACAGGACATCAGCTTACTGTTCAGGAACCAGCCAAGCAGCCAGCACGGCCATGCTGGACACCCGTGGGGCAAACACTTGGAAATGTAAAAGGTGGAGAAACTGAACAAATGGAGCCTCGTCTGCAGGCCCTTCCTGTCCTCTGCTCTCGTGCCCCTGCCGGTGAGTCGCCCCTCAGCCTCGCGGTCTCAGCTCACACGACCCTCCTCAGAGATGCTTCCTTGATGGTCCCCAGCTGAGGTCCAGACCCTGCCACACAGCACTTGCTCCCAGCACCTGCCACAGCCGTGACTCCACGCACAAGTCCTGAAAGCATCACACCCATCTCTCCACAAGCACCATGAAGGCAAAGACAGTGACCGCTGGTCCTCCTGTCTCCTTGGCACCCAAGATGCTGCCAGGGCCCGGCAGGCACTAGGATGAGGAGTGAAGGCAGCTGTGCTAAGCTTCCCTTAGTGCTGCACCTAGCACAAAAGCAAAGCGGTGCACAGAGAAGGGCTTAGCAAACACCTATAAAACAAACCTACCGGGGCCATGACTGACGAGTGGCACTTCCCTGGGGGAGCCGCTCTCCTCAGCTCTGCTTAGCTCAGGATTTTCTGCTGGCAGAAGTTTTCCCACCACCCTACAGTCGACAGGAGATGGTGACTACAGGTGGTGATCCTGCTGCACTCGCCTTCCCAGGATGTCCTAGCCAGGAAAGGTCTTGAGAATCATTGAACTAAATTCCCTCTAACCAAAGAGAGAAAGCTTTACCCTGCAGAGGTGAGATAACTAGGCCCAGACCACTAGCATACAGCCGGCTGGGGCTTGCATGGGGTCTCTGCCCAGCCACAGTTCTTCCCACACTACTTCTGAGCCTCAGGGAGTTCCCTAACCTCAGTGACCTAAATCAAAGGGAAAAACGAGAGAAATAATAAAAAGAGAAGGAGGTAACCTACCCAGGACATGAGGTCACATTTAAGAGCCCCCACCCTTCTGCAGCAAGCACACTGCCACCATTCTGTCACTTTCACACACACATACACACACACGCACAGATGCTCTATTTAGACTGGAAAGATGGGCAGGACTAACCAGGAAATAAATTAATTCAATACTGTGTTTGAAAAATGTCATTAAGTCCCTCCCATAACAGAGCAACAGTTACTAAGGAAATAGAGCACGTCAAATGGAAAAACACCCCCACAGGAAGGGACATTGTTTAAAACATGAACATCACAAAACTAACCAAGTGAGCTGTAGAATATGCTCTGCCTTGCCACTTGCTCACAAACACTTACAAGAAATGCTGTTCTCCTCGGAATCATTTGGGGATGAAAACTTAACTGCGTTCATATCACAGCTTTCATAAAAAGCCACCGTAAAAACAGACACAGGCAATTCAGGAAACATGAGGGTCACATACTAGGCACAGAAGCCAAACCTAACAGAGAAGTGAAACAATCTTTCCTCCAAAATCAAGTGACATTCAAAAAAAATTGTGGTGCATAAAGAAATCAGCGCTGCAGTTTCATTTTTTATTTCCTCTTGCTGTGGACAGACTGTTTCCCCGGTGGAGTGGCGGTTGCCTAGGTGATGGCTAGACTGAGCAGCAAGGCTCCGGGATGCTGGCGCTCAGAGCTGAGGCCAGGCCTGCGGTGAGGGCCCCTCACTTCTGCACTCACCAGGAAAGTTCTAGGGAGAAAGGAGCACTGACAAATGAAGAGATCATTCTAAACCTTGGCAAACTGAGGCCCTGCTGCAAATTTCAAAAATAAAAATGAACACATTTGAGAGTTGTACTGCACCACCTACCACGTCTCAAATCAACCTACTGGCTGGTTCATGCAAGTTCAAAGTGGCAAAGGACTTTCAGGAAGACAGACGTGAGAAAAAGTGGGGAAAAGAAATCTGAGGAGCTATTTCTGACTTGAGCTAGAATCAGGTGTCACCTGGGAAAGAGACGTCACACTTCTCCACAGGAGCTCCTCTGCCCTCTGTACAGACAGTTTAGACCTTGGCAAGGACCAGTCAGTCTCAAGATTTCCCAACAGTAAAAAACGGAGGTCCTACCGAAAAAACACAGCCCACACACCCTCCAGGCAGCGGTGTGCATAGAGCCCAGGTAGGGGCCCCACCCCACTTCTGGTCCCCTTGAGGAGGTGAAACTCGAGGTCCCTTCCAATCCGTATATTCCCCTGCGGCCATGCCTCTGGCCAAGGGAGAAAGGACAAATGTGCGTGAAGAGGACACAGGACACAAGCACAGAAAATCTGGACAGGAGCACACCTGAGAATGGCTTAGAGAAACGGGCTTCCCGAAACCAGGGGAGACAGAGCTGGACTGTTATGAATTCTGCACGCCACATTTCATGTCTGTGATCTGGGGTGTGAAATAGTGTGTGGCATCTGTAACACCAGCTCCAAGCCGTCCTGACCCTGGTGGTGCAGTGGGCTCTCGTTACCTCTGCAGTGTAAGGCAGGGCCTCTTTAGGTCACTGGCTCAGGAAGTGAACACAAATTCCAAAGCACGAGATTCAAAGACACATACAGGAAAAGTAGAAAACAGGAAAAGCAGCAATTGTATTAGAACATCCTTTAAATGTCACCTTGGCAAATAGAACACTTGATAAAGCCTGAAAGACCTACAGTCTGAGGCTCTACTCAAACCAAGCGGGAAAAACTTCTCTCCAAAATAAATAAATAGGACAACTGTGCTTAACGAATAAGTTTATAATTATCAGCTCATAATCTGGGATGGAGGAAGCCATAAGGAGCCATCTGCCCAGCCCCTTCATTCCACGGGAGAAGACCTGGAGGCTCGGGGAGGAGAGAGAACAGCCAAAGGTGAGTGTGGCAGGGAGTGGGATCCAGGCCTAAGCTCCACATCCCACTGTCCACGCACATTGGCCAAAGGAAGCAACTGGCTCCAAGAGGCAGGGCCTGGCATGCCTGTGCCAGCCTGTGCACCATGAGGCAGGGACTACTGAGACAGCTGCCACCTTCCAGGGCCCTCGCCGGGCCACACCCACACCACCAACTAGTGTGAGAGAAAAGGAAAGGACCGGCTCAGCACAGAGGCTGGTGACCCCGGGTGGATGAGCACTCAAAGGCCACCCGGCCTGGTCTGAGCGTAGCACAGATACTCGCCTGTGGCCGCCAGCCAAGCAGAGGGCGACTGCTACGAACAGCTACTGGGCCCCCCACTCGCAGTTGTGAGTAGGCGTGACACATCACAACCAGGTGCAAGGGCACAGGCTGGCCAGCTGGGGCTGGGCTCCAAGATGCTCCATGCCCCCGGTTCACCCCACCCCATCTTCTTCAGATAAAATCAGCTTAAAACAGGCATGACAGACAAGAAGGGGTCACACGGGGGCCAGCAAGTGTGAGCAGAAAGCGGGGTGTCTCACTCTTTGGTGGGAGGAGAAGAGAATAGGAACTGACAAGCTGTTTGCACAAGACAGTTGTGTCCCCCTTGCCGAGCCACTCCTTGCTGTCAGCTCATGGCAGGCATCCCTGTGACACCTGTGTGACCTTCGGTCTTCCCTGATCTCTCACCTGCAGGACGCCATAAAAGCTGCATCTCCTCATTCAGTATTTCAGCAGCTACCTGTGGGGTCATAACTCTGGCCAGGCACTATTTTAGGTCCTGAGGGGCCTGTATCTTTGCATCTCACCTGTCTCTGGAGGTGCTGCTGGACATTTCCTGACCGTCCTCAGCCTTGACCATGGGGACTGGAATACAGCAGGTGCCCCATAAATGCTGCTTGGACTGCACTGCATCGTATCTGAGCCTCAGAAGGATCAGCTCCTTTTCAATCTACTGTCTCTCCCTGCACCAGCTGCACAAAGGACCAGGCGCCACACACGGAAGCCACCAGCTGGGGGGAGCCTGCAAGGTGCCCCGTGGCAAATCCTGGCTGGGGGCTTGCTGCACAGGCAGTGCCCTATGTGTGACCTGGCCAGTTACTTAACCCTCCCCCCGAGCCTCAGTTTCCTCGGCTGTAAGACAGAAGTAATGATGGCACGTGCCCCATGGAGTTACCACGCACACAATGAGCAAATGCACACAAAACATTAATAAGTGCTAAGGAGATTATAGTTGCTATCACAGCTTGCTCCGCAGATGACTGATAACTAAATCATGTCTTTGAGAATGTGCCCCGACCCGAGCCTCTTCCGGTTCTTACAGGACCTAATCGGATACAACATGGTATTTAACTCATAGTTCCTCAGTTGGTTTGTCTTGATTTTTTTTAAAAAAAGTTCTCAAGAGATAAAAATCAAAGCTCAAAATCATTCCATGTCAGCTAAAATTAACAACGGAGAGAAAAAACAGGGGAAAGGATACAAAATTAGAGAAAATGTGTGGGTGAGGGTTTTGGTATGAAATGTGGCAGAATAGTGGAAGAGAAAAAAGTGACAGAAAAGAAACTTGCCTTTAAAAGGAAAAAGATAGGGTCTCTTGATATTCAGTTGTGGTTTTTTTCACGTTTTCATGCTGAAATATCAAATTAAAAAGCAGCAATAGAAAGGAAAAGGTAAATTTAACCAAGGTTTTACATCTCCTTGTCAGAAAATAACCGTGCAGGTCCCGTCTGCCGTTCTCCTGTCCTCTCCGGTTTGGTCTGTTCCCTTTGTGAAGTGCTGACTTTCTAAGTCCTCATGTGCACTTCTCAGGCTTCCACCGCCCCAGGAACGAGACTCTGCACAGAGAGGACACCACCCGCCCCTGGGGACCTGGGAGCTCAGCCCCCTCGCAGGGCACGAGGTGTCGGAGCAGCACTGCCAACGCTTTAAAGCCAGTGAAAACTGATCCACGATAAAGCCGCCACCGTCCCTGTAGAAATGCGTGACGTGCAGCCCCGTGGTCTCGCTCACTGACAAAGCTTCCCCACACGTCCCGCGTTCGCGCCAGACCAGCTCCACGTTCGCCTCCTAAGTCACAGCACACAGGGGACGCAGCGACTTTCCTTAAGTAGTTCTGTCTTGTTTGCTCACATTTTCTGAGAAATATATTCCTTTAGCACGAAAAAAACTTTCCACTTTATAATTTTTCACAACTCAATATCCAGTTTAGATGGGTGGTGGTGGGTAGAAATACTCCAATAATATTCTTCTTTGATATTTCCAAGGAAAAGTATGTGTCGTCCCGGGGCGGGCGAGGAGGGTGGGAGAAGGGGACGGGCTGCAGAGACCCCGGGGCCTGCGAGGCTCTGTCCTGCGCCAGGGAGGCCGCCGTTCCCTGTCATTTCATATCTGTGCAACCTCGGGACCCACGTGCACTCACACCGCTCTCAAGGCTGGTTAGCAGTTTGCCCTCCAGCAAAAGAAACACTTCCTGCCTGAATACACCCATTAAGACAAAATTAGGATTAGTCCCTTCACCTCTGGAGAGAGGCGGTGGTTCCTGTTGCCTGCAGAGCAGACAGACACAGACCCATCCCACGTCCTCTCAGCACTTACTAAGCTTCCATCCAACCACTCCACTGTTCCTCTTATTTAAGGGAGCCAGAAGAAACATGTAATTAATCACGAACCATCCTAGGAAAATCATGGGTTCTACAACCATGCTGGGGAAGCCATAGGTTCTCATACAAGAGCTAAAAGATAATCTCCAGACCAGCCTTCCAAGAATGGCCTGGAATTCAACCAGCACAGCCATCATGGAGGCATTCCAAATTATGCAAACAGAAGTCGCTTGGCCCAGTCAGTTAGTGTTGGGGGAACAACTTAAGCTCATCACAGAAATCCAAGGAGATGAATGTTTCCGCAGATGTCTGAAGGACATAATACAAAATGGTACTGTCTGAGGCTGGCCCTGGAGCTGATGTCATCGGCAGCAAGCGGGCCCAAGAGTGTGACAAACGCGTCTCGGTGGTGGCTACACACGATAACGGAAGCTGGGAGATCTGCGCACACCAAGCCTTTTGACCAGCGGTCCCGACTCCGTGTATATCAGGGAAACACCGACAGAGTCCTGCCCTCCTGGAAGGCTGGCGAGACAGGGCGTGAAAGTGCATCTGTCCTGAGCAGCTGCCGTGGAGGGCAGGGGACCCGGAGAGGCTGCCTGGTCTATAACTAATGGGGCTGCACAAACCCCACCGCTGTGTGTTCTGGAGGCCTCCGGCCAAGCAGAAAGCGTTCATTAGACCAATTTCCGCTGCCTTGGTAACAAGGCCATGCGTGTGCTCTTACACAGGGAAAGCAAAGGAGGGTTATTCATGGGGAAAATACCCAGACAGGCAGTGGTGGCGAGAGACCCTCCTGCCAGGCAGAACCGGAGAGCCGTGTGGTCCACGAAGGCGCTTGCAGCACCTGAGGCTGTGTGTTTGCAGGGCTTTGGAGGTGCCTGCCGGCAGCTACGGGAGCATCTCATTCTGAATGAGTACTCGCCCTGGCAGAAGGCGTCACACACGTGCTTGATGCTGAGTGGACCTGTCCTACGCATCTACCAAAAGGTCCAGGCGAGAGAACTCCTGGGATGCCAAAGAAAGCCACAGAGCTCCAGCAGCAAGAGAGAATTTTAGCCACCAAATCTGGACCCTAACATCGCTGCCCACAGCAGCTACACAGGGTGTGAGAGATCTTTTGCGGGCGAAGCATACCACAGACCTTGCCAACCTGACAGCACACTGCTCTGCATTTAGAATCGTGTCTTCTTTAGTTTTTCCTTTTTCCCTCTCAAAATCTAGTCCTCACTTATCCCCTTCCCCTCCGGAGTCAGCAAGCAGGAGCTGACCTGCAGGAGAGGCCTCAGCACACCCCTTCAGACAGAGGCCGGGACCCCAGAGCCTGGGGGCACAGGCGGGAGCTGACAGGGGACCTTCCCACAAGGGATAGCAGCCCATCCTGTTCCCTCCTCCCACAGCCTGATGGAGAAAAGGCAGTTCCCTCAAAGGTGAAAATGAACACCTGATTCCACTCCTCCCAGGATGGTAAACTGTTGCTGCTTCTCACCAAAATGCCCTCTCTAGGCCAGGGTCCCCCAAATATCCAAGTACCCTACACAGTCACCAAAACTAGTCTGTCCATTTTGACTTAAAAACTAAATATACTGATGAATACGTATGAAATAGGGGGAAAAAACATAAATAAATACCTAAGGCCAAGGCTGAAGAGCAAGGAGCTGGCTGGTTGGAGGAAACGATGAAGAGAGGGGTGTGGAGCAGGGTGTTGATGGGGCCCCCACCACTCGACAGGCCACTGCCATCAGGGGCTCCATGGTCCCCCTCAGCCCCAGCAGTCACTTGCCTCACAGAGGCGCTGTACTCAGAGGGCAGGCCTGGCTTGGAGTCTCGCAGTCCAGGGCAGCACATCAACTCCACTGGGCAGCTCACCCAACCTTCTCTGCGCGTGACATGACCTCTCTGAGCCTCAGTCTCTTCCTCTGTAAGAAGGGCATTAATATCACCGTAAGGCAGCGGTGACTAACAAATGAGAAACATGAAAGGCACATGCATCGTGCCAGGCCTATGAATAGGCCCTCCAGAAATGCTGAGGCCTTTTCCTTCCTGTGGAGTGACGCGGCCTGCAGCCATCAGGCTCTCAGAGGAAAGCCACTTGGGACGCGCAGTCAGCCAGGGGGCAAGAAGGTGCTGTTTTTTGCACATGGGGAGGGGAAAGGAAAAAGAGAGCATGGTGATCCATCCCAGGAAACTCCACTCAAAAGTTCAATCTAGGGCTTGCTTAGATTAGAATTTAATATTTTCATCTTCACATAATTACTTAAATAGGTCAGCATCGGGTGAGTTTTGCTTTTCCCTTACTGCTGACCCAAGCCTCCCGTCTACCTTGGGCAGCCACCCTGCCCTGCCCTGCTCACCTGGCCCCTCTCAGCACGGGATCCTCATTTGTACCCTGAGACACAGAGCCAGCGCAAGTGACTGTACACTGACGAGCCGCAGGGACTCCCCCATCAGAGAATCACTCCCATTGAAATGACTCATTGCCTCACTTACTTTGAATAAAAACATGTTATTATGTTCAATAAAACCATACATGAAATAATAGCTAAAGATGGCATTTAAATAACTTATACCAACACCTAAAAATGGCTTCCTGGAGGAAAAGGGAATTATTGGCATCTTCAAGGATATTTTAAGACCTCCTCCTTTCCCACCGGCCTCCCCTGCAGCCACGGGTGGCCGTGTTCAGTGCCGCAGGGACCCCCGGCCTCGAAGCAAACGTGCAGAACAGGGCAGGTTTTCAGTGAGGACGGAGGCTGCCATAGAAATCTAAAAGCAGTCTAGCTGTTCCACCACCATTCCCTTCCCTTCCCGTTCCCATGGAAACAGACCTCAGATCGCCAAAAACAGGGTAAAGATAGCACCGTGCCCAGTTTCCCCCTGCAATCTGTTTCCATGGGAACGGGAAGGGAAGGGAGTGGAGGCTGGGCAGCTAGATGCCTGCAGACCTCCACCCTGGCGCCGGCCCAGAGCATGCAGGCCTCCCGGGCTCTTCAGGAAGGAAAAGTGCTCACTCAGGGAAAGTGAGGCTCACAGAAGCTGGACTATGTCACTGAAGCCAGCTGCAGACTTCCAGACACACACCCAGCAGGTGATTCGCCTTCTCCAACAAATGTCCCTGCAGCCAACCAGGGATGATGCACTGAAGAGCAGCGGGTCTCACACGTGGCTGGGCAGCAGAACCGTCCTGGACCTACCGAGTCATACCTCTGGGGGCTAGAGCCAGGACTTCACAGTGTTTCACAAGCTCCAAGGGGATTCTGGTGCACAGCCATTCTGGGAAGCTGAAGATCTAGAGTAGAGCTCATGCAGGCTTCAGGTGCATGTGAACTCTGGGCACCCTGGTGAACAGCAGAGCTGGGCCAGCAGGCCTGGGCAGGGCCCGAGATTCTGCCTTTCTAAGCAGCTCCCGGGGGATATTGATGCTGCTGGTCCTTGGCCCACTTCCGTGTAGCGAGATTTTCGACTCCAGGGGGTTTGGTTCTAGAACCCTCTCCATGCACCAACGGAGGAGACTGCAGCCAATCCTGCAGCAGCGGCCTGCTCCACCGCCACCGCAGTCCACACCCAGCCCAAGCCCTGATGGAGATGCACTCTGGGCCAAGGAGGAATCAGTCATGCTTCACATCACTCCCCCTACCCTTCTCTCTGCCCCCTGAGAGGACCCTGTATGGACCAGCAGGTAACAGAGCAGCCAAAACTCATGTATAATTATCAGGCAAACACAGTTGTCTTCTCCAAATCTGATTTCTCTCAGAAAGGTAAAAGCAAACTCCACATGGTTACGGATCAACTAGTGGTGGAAAATGTGTGAAATACTTAGAAAATATTTATAAATATAGACATATTATCAAAGAAGAATGGAATAGTCCACATGTCATTTAAAAAAAAGAGAGAGAATTTTGGAAAACCCTGAAAATTTACTTATTTATTTTTTGAAAACTCAAGTAGCCTTAAAATCTACATTCTAAATGAAAATGTACAGGGTAAAAGCAGACTCCACATTTCTATCAGAAGTATGGAGAATAATATAAAAGTAACGTTTATTGCTATGCTGAACTGCAAAATAGTTTTAAACCACATAAAATGCCAGTGTAGTATTCAAAAGCAAGTTACTGATTTTGTTTTAAGAAATATCCGTTTAGCTTAAATACAAAAAGGGGGATATTTCAGATTTGTTTCATTAAATACACTTTGTATCTCCTTCAAAAAGCATATATCATTAACCTTTGAAAATTAAAATATAAGCAAACATTTCAACTACAAATCATTGAATTATGTTACAAGCTTTCTTGAAAAAATAATCTTCTGATTCTAAAAATGTAAAAGAGGAAAAATCAATTATTTCATTAGTCAGCACACAAGCAACAAAGATAGCTGAGTGTTTTGCACAGTCCTGTAACTGCAAGCAGCTAAAGAAAACATCCACCACACAGTCTGTGACGCACATTTTCACTCCACCGAAGCAAAAATACACACACAGATATTTATACATGTGTGTATAATGTCACACACGGACTTAAAAAAGCCATGAGTTAGTGTTGAGACCCTGTTGCTTTTTAGGTTCCCAACGCACATGAAGCCAGAGCGCTACAACTGCTGTGATAAGAACATGAAATCAAAACAAGGGGTTTCTGCATTTGCTTAAAAGACAAACACACACAAAAAAATAACAAATTAAACAGTTGTGGTAGAGGATGCCAAAGGAGTGTGAGCCGTTAAAAGCTTCATTAAAAATGATAAAAATAATTGGGAATAAATGCAGTGACGTGCTTACACCCAGCTACACTGAAATCTGTTAGTCTGCGAGACCCTCGCCAGAAAGTCAGTTGTTGATGTTTATTGCGTACATGTGTTTACTTTGTGTTTACATGAAGAAGCAACTGGAGCACAGTCAGCAAACTTCCTACGAAGGGCCAGATGGCAAACAGCTTTGAACAAGGCCACACAGTCTCTGTCCCTGCCCTGCAGCTCTGCCGTGATGCACACGAGCAGCCGCTGGCAGCAACACACACACGCACAGTGCAGCCACATTCCAATAAAACTTTATTTATACAAACAAGCATGTGGCCCCTGAACCACCTAGTGCCGATCACTAGATGGACTGTCCCCGCATTTTCAGGGAAGTGTCTTACTCAACATCCATTCCACTCTTTGGGGAAAGAAGGGAAGCTCTGCAGCGTCTGCCTCATCTCCATTTTTCAGTCACCCCAGAGGAGCCCCTAGACTCCCAACACCCCAAACCTCTTTGCATTTCCCAGCACGTGGATGCCAGCTCTGTACACTGTTGCTAATTGACATTATTTGCTGTGTGCTGCTTGTGTGCTTTATGTTTTTCTTGCATTTATCTTGTCTCCTTCACTTCATCTAACAGTCCCAATGGCAAGACTTTTTTATTTGCATTTCCCCTTAGAAGCTTAGTGTTCAGCAAAAGATGCTGCTGACAAACAAATCCTCCCTTCCTCCCAAAAGATATGTAAAAATATGGCTCAACAGGGAAAAATACCCAAACACTTTTTGTCTACCTCCAAAGCAACTGTGACAGAGAGAAAAAATCTCCGGTCTACCCTACAAAGGCCAAGTGCATGATGAACGTGTTCACTTCCTAGTGGCAGAGGATGGCCTTACTGGGGGGTGTCCCCAGCAACTGCATGTGGCAATAATTACTGAGCACAAGAAGATATAAAAGTGTGATCAGTTATATGCAAACTAAACTATTTTTTTTACATTGTAACAGAATCAGGGAGTTTTGGAATTAAAATTCCTTTTAGATATCATTCACTTTAACGCATTGTCCCATGTAAGTAGAAATCTCATGTAGAGACAGGTATCTCTGGAAGTTATACAGAGCTGGGTCAAGAACACAGTGTAAAAAAATGGGATAAATCTAATGCTCTTTTAAACATGATATAGAAATTCCGGCAATTGTAAGAAATCCTGTAACGACTCTTCCCTCATAAACAAAAACATGTGGCTAGGCACAGCGACTCACGCCTGAAATCCTAGAACTCTGGGAGGCTGAGGCAGGAGGATCGCTTGAGCTCAGGAGTTTGAGAACAGCCTAAGCAAGAGCAAGACCCCGTCTCTACTAAAAATAGAAAAAATTAGCCAGGCAAAGATGGTGCCTGTAGTCCCAGCTACCCAGGAGGCCAAGGCAGGACGATCGCTTGAGCCCAGGAGTTTACGGTTGCTGTGAGCTAGGCTGACGCCACAGCACCCTAGCTGGGGCAACAGAGTTGGCACCCTGCCTCTAAATAAATAAATAAATAATATGCATTAGTAAAAAGATGTTTGTTTCTTAATTTAGCAGTTCCCTGACTCTGGGTTCTGACGTGCTCAGTCTCCCCAGTAGAAGATGCACCAGAAACTCCTCACAGTGTTTACACAGGAGAGCGTGACAGTTCACAGTGACTCAGCACAGATGACCTCCAGCACGTGGTGTGGGGTCTAGCAACAGCAGAGTGAGGAACACTGCGCCTCCTGGGGCAGCCTCCACCTTCAAGGCGATGGCAGTGACCCAACATCGCCCCACGCCTCGGCCGCATTTTGCAGACCTGGCTCCCAATCTTAGTCTCCCCATGGATGGTGCCCATGACGCTCCCACATGAGAGCAGCACAGGTGGCGACCCCGAGCTGCGCGTCCTGGCGGAGCATGCCTTCCCTGCAGCCTCCTCTCCCGCTGAAACCCATTTCTCAGAGACAGCACAATCTCCCAGGAGCCACCTGGCAGCCTTTCCTGGACAGCAAAGGGAGGGATCAAGGAACATGAAGGAGACACTGCCTACATCCAAGGACAGCACAAGGCCTGGAAACAGTGGACCCCATGGAGCATTTCTAGCAATTTCCCTCGACCACTCGGGCAGAGCAGGAAATGCAAAGGGCATGATTTTCATTGCACAGTGTGGGGTGTATGTAAGTACCTGACACAGAGCAGGCACCAGCAGTATTGTTACCACGGTGAGCATAAGCACGATGGGTCAGCAAGGACGTCGACACAGCCCACTCACTCAAATAAGGCAAAGGGAAAACCAGTTTTACAATAATATATTCACACAACACTTGATGATGGTGTCCACCTGAGCCCACCTGAGGCCCTGGGATGCACAACCTGGTCGCACAGGTCCCTCCTTGGCCTTTCCCCTCTGTGCCCACCCCGCACAGAGATGGAGACACACGCCACATCTCTGTACTCAGGACGCTGTCCTACAGAACAATGCTTTTCAAGCTTCAGATTGTAACCCACTAGTGTGCTGTGAAATTAAAGTGGAGGTCATTACCAACACGTCTCAGGGAGTAAGGATGAGCACTGTCTCCAGAGACCTTGTAGAGTGACGTGTGCATGTGCACTGGCAGGTGCATGTGAGCTCACAATGTACTACTTTCTATGAATCACGGTCATGATAAAAAATCCATTTCTTACTGAGAAATACTATGCCATGGACACAGTTCCCTGTGCGAAGGGCCACTTGCAATCAGGAATTTGATTAGTGCATTGGCTGAGCATTAAAAATGCCCATGCACTAACCATTCCATGCTAATGAAGACGTGTTCTCGGGGCAAGAGCTCAAAAACTCCCCAGAACCTCCCACGGTTCCCCGCCGAGGGACCTGCTCCTGGGTGGCAGGCTCAGCCAAGCAGCAGAGCTGGGCTGCATTATCTTTCCAGTCACCTGTGATTTGAGAGGAAACAGGAGGCGTGGCAGCAGGCATCTGACAGCATAAGCCCACTCAGTGTTTACTATTACAGAAGCCTGTCATCAAAAGAAAAGACCCTTGAGTGAAGCATATTTATCTAAAGAACATGAAGCTCATCTTCAATACTTACTAAGAGGCAATCAGAGCATTTATCGAGGGTGTGGTGGTGCAGAAGCACCCCCTAAAATGCACACCTGCTCAGACTGCTTTTCTGCTTAAAATTCTCCACTGTCTCCCTGGGGCACTTAGGCTGCAGTGCAAACTCAGGAGCACCCAGCCGCTGCTCCCTCCAGCCCCACAGGGATCCGACAGCCAGCCCGGGCCCTGGCCTCAGGCTCCCACCACACATGCCCCCTCCTACACAACACCTGGTACCTGCATGTTTTTCTCTTCTGTCTCCACCAGGCTGGGGAGCGCCTGGGGCAGGAAATGCATTTCATTCGTGCACCTCCAGCACCAAATGCAGGCGCTCCACCGAATGAGACAGACAACACTCCCCTTAGAAGGAGCGTGAGTGGTGACCATCTTCAGTTCCCACGTCCCCTGCCTGTGTAAGCCTGGCCTCAGCCCTCCCATTCTTAACCATTCTTAACCTGGACGTCAGTTCGCCACTGACACACGTGCACACTGAGCCGTAGCATTTTCATCCTTCTCCATTCTCCCTCCACCCCCTCCGGGTGGGAAGTCTCAACACCGACCAGCAGGGCCAGGAGAGGGGAGGGCCGACAGCTCTGAGGAACAGATTCGCCTTGTGAGGATCATCACAAATCACAGGCAGACACATACTTGTGACACAGAAACCAAATAACGGATGCATGCATGTGTATTATATGTTATATATCTCATGATACATATTTTATGTATGCATATAGAGTATAATGTGCATGTACACATACAACTATAGATGTATATAAAACATACATAGCAATAATGATGAATTAAGCCAATGTATAAGGGGAAAGTCACACATACTAGTTTCACCTCAACAGGATGACAAAGCACGCCCAAAATCCAAATAACTGACTCTGGACACAGCAGCTATCACAAGTGACAAACCCATCACTGAAGAAGCCCCGAGCTTGTGCCTGTAGTGCACCCAGAGCACTGCCTCCAGGACAGCCTGCTACCCCTCGTCCCCTCCTCTGAAGTCCTGCTCATCCGCCTCACCAGCCTTTGGCAGGAAGGCCAGCTGGGCCTGTTTTGAAGGCATTAGGTAGGACTTAAGAGCAGGAGCACCTGGCTCAGAGCATTCGAGCAAGGGAGTAAACCTGTCTCCCCACCCGCCCTGCTGTCCAGCCCATTCCCATAGGGAAACCCTGCCTGCCTCTTCCCTCCGACCACCTCAAGACACAAGGACTGGGAGCTGCCCAGTAGGTACGGACTAGTGCCTGGCACAGGTGAGAACCCACCAGTGTTTCTAACTCAGCGTTAAACCTGTTAGAGCCTGGACCCTACGCTCGCTGCTGCCACAGATTTGCCCACAGAGATTCAGAGCACTTTGGAAACCTTACTAACACTCTCAGCTCTCACAAACCGTAGTAATTCACATGAAAAGACAGGCAGGGTTGCCAAGGACGGCCCACGGCTACCTACCTGCTTCTCTCGCACCCCAGCAGCAGGTCAGGAGGGCTGAGGGTGCGCCCCAAGACCCCTGCCCGCCCTTCACCCTGACACCCCAGTCCCACTCCTGTCCTGCCACACCTGGTTTCCTGAAGGACTCCTGGTTTCCTGCCACAGTTGCTGTCTAAGCAACCTCTCTGTTCCTGCCCCCACCCCATGCAATTCGGGATGAAGACAGGGCCCCAGCCCCAGGGTGCCCATCCTGCTATCCCCAGAGGCCCTGCCACCACAGCTTCCTGAAGCACAGTACTTCAGACAGCCCCTTCATCCTGCAGACAAGGGTCACATCACCACTCTGACGGGCATTTCAAACAGTATCTCAAATACTAATTGCTATGTGCATATACTTGTCTACACTGCAACGCTGTCTCACATCTATGATGAGGCTGGTCTTTCCCCGCAGTCAAGTGTGATAATTTTAGCCACCTCTCCTCTACACACAGGCAAGTTGGACTGTGGGAAATGTGATTCGGAGCATCTCTTCCCACCTAGAAGCCAGCATCTTTGAAGGGCACACACCTGGCTTCTGCATCACCCTCACCAGGAGAAGTGCCCTTGTCTGCCTGGGGGGCCAGCCAGGGCAGTGCCCAGATCTGCCCAGAGCTGTGCAGTTAGACCCAGCACCACGACAGCAAACACTAAACAAGCACAGACCAAACAAAGGCCACTTTGTCCTCCTACCCCTCCCAACTCAAATAGCTCAGAAACGGTGAAAACATAAATAGCATTAAAAAAAACCTGTAAAGAAAAAAAAAAAAAGTCCCAGGGCTTTGCCCAACAAACAAATTCAGGTGAAAAGGGGTAAGGAGCTGGTACCCAGCTAGGAGTGAGGACGGCTGAGTTCTTGGCAGCCTAGGCCCTGCTGCCATCCCCGTGACCCGGGACAACTAGTCCAACTTCTCAAGCTTCAGGTAACGAGTGAGACAGAACCGGAGCCTGCCAGAGTGTGTGACAGCAGAAATTGTTACCAATAGTCAAGGCAAAGTTCAAGCAGATCACTGGCCACATGCACCTTTCAAAAATAAGGTGTTCCTGAGCAGCCTGGTCCCAAAACCCACGAGAAAGTGCCTGGAGAAACCACCTCTGGAGCAGGCGGCACACCGCAGGCTCTCCCCGCGGGGACACAGAGACAGACTGACAAAGTCGGAGCTGCTCTGGGTGGGAAGGTGAATATGCCTGTGTGTTTAACATTTGTTCAGTTTAAATATGATTTTTAAAGTTAAGCTCTGGTATCAGCTAGGCAACCTCAGCTCCTTAGACAGAAAGTGGCCACAGCCGCCATCAGCCAGGGGCAGCACATGCCACACACACCCACTCTCCTCTGACGCCAGCTCCTCACCCTGCCGACACGTCTGTTCTTCCTCTATCCTTCTTCCTCCTCAGCTCACCCCCTAAAAGCACTGGTGCCCCACAGTCCTGGGATCTCGTCAGCTCCCTCTAGAAACTTACCTTCACTGCCATCTGTGCCCTGATGACGCCAAATCTGTCACTCAGGCTCAGGGAACATCTCCTGAGCTCCAAATCTTTATCTTCCAGCCACCTCCTAGAAAATCTCATGTGCAAATCCCCCAAGTATACTCAATTCTAGGGTGTCAGAAAAAGACCCTTCCTGCCAAATCTGCTCCCTCTCTCTTCACATCGTTTGACTTAGCAGTGAGAGCCTCCAGCCCTCCCACCGGCCCTCCCCTCCCTTCCCATCCCCTCCCCTCCCGACACCGAGCACCCTGCAGCCCCTCAGTCCACTCCCTTCAGCCACCACAGCCACGCCCCAACGTGCTCCTCTGTGCAGGCTCCCCTCCCGGACAGATGCTGCCTGTGCTGTAGTGAGTGTCCCCGGCGGCCTCCAGCCTTGTCTGCCCTCTGCCCAGTCCCTAAAACCAGCCACCCCCCAAGGCGGCCAGGCCCCTTCCTGCCCCACGGCATGACCCACAAAGTCCGTGCTGACAGCACCTCGCTCCTTCCCCGCCTGCCGGTCCCGCATGTGCTGCACAGCGTGTCCTCCTCTGCCAGGCCCTACGCCCCACTGGACACACAGCTCCCTGCCCCTGCCACAGGCCACTGGTCCTCCCACAACACAGCAGTTCCCAGACTCTGTGGATCACTATCACCTGGGGAGTTTATTTAAGGCTAAGACTCCAAGTCCCATCCCCACAGGCTGTGACTGCATGGGCGGGAGGGCTACGGCACTCTCCTCCCCACGTCCAAAGGACTCTCCTGTGGACGGCGGATAGGATCATTCTACGAAACCCCGATGGCTAGAAAGAACTACGACCAGCGAGCGAAAAATGTGGGAGACAGGCTTCCCACCCCCTTACAAAAAACAGGCCAATATTTATTTGGTTCTTTAATAATTAAGAACCATGCAAAACTGAAATGGGCTGCCCCACGAGGCTGGCAGCATGCATCTCTGCGGTGTTGGAGAAAGGCTGGCTGACCACGTCGCGGTGTGGAAGAATTCAGCATCGGACAGGACTGCAGTAGATAACCAAGGACCTCCACCCCCAAATGATTTCACAAAAATAGTAATTATGTACGGTTAACCCTGCCACATCTCACTCAGAGCCCTGTGGCAACAGTGACCTCAGGGACACACCCTGCAAAGACGAATGGTTCTCTCTGTTCTCTCTGATACCAACCGCAGACATCAGCCCAGACCTGGATATCCACAGGAGCCGCCTGCAGACACAGGAGCAGGAGCTGAGGCCAGCAGTGATCAACTCTGCCTTAAAGATGGCACTTGAATCCCAAGTATTCTTGCTACAGAAGCAAGAAGCTCTGAAGTTTTTTTTTCTTTTTTTCTGAGAGTTGATGAGACCAAAGATAGAATTCAGATGATAAAGATCAAACAACCCTCATATTTATTCAGAAAGATTTTTTTCTGTTGAAGTTTTCAATATCAAATACATATATTCCCGACCCTGTTTTCTAAGAGCTTACATCTCACAGTGGTCAGCCCAGAGGTAAAGAAAGATCAGTCTTCAGGGGTGACACATTTCATTCCAGCTCAATGCCCAACAGCCTGATTCTTCCACAGAGCAACCGGGACTCGTCCATTAACTCTCTCTGGGGAAACTGTACGGGGGGCCCACGTTCTGGGTTATCCCCTCCTCCTGCCGAGCAGTAACCAGCATCTCTTCCAGAACATTCCTTGGCTGTGAGAGAAACACACAATTTACTGTGAGTTCTGGACTTACAGAAACAAATGTGTACTTTGAATTTCAAATAATGGATGTATCCTTATGGTCAAAAACTGAATAAACCCTAGCCAGGGAATCCTTGTCACTTTGAGACGGGCGGCGCTTTGAATGAAAGTACACCCATCTTGTGGGTTGTTCCAGAAGAACATTCCAGCACCAAGTCCATTTACTCTCGTGACATTCCCCACGTCGAGACACAAACTGGTGTTGTCGGGAAAGGAAACTGTCGGGGAGGAGACAGCAAGGGCTGTCTCTAAGTGACACCGCCGGATTTCCTTTGCACAAAGGTGGAGAAGTTCCTTTACGACGGATTTCACCTCTCACAGAGCACTGCAGACACCGACAATGACCCTTCCATGCCAGCTCGGCTCTCTGCGGGACTCGGTGCCTCCCCTCCGTCAGAGGCACTGATGGAGACACCTGAGGGGAACAGTTTTCCACGTATCTGCGGGAAGGCGGCACCCCGACTTAGTTAACGGACCTTTCTATTTCAGTCATTCTGTGGAACCAACTCTCAAAAGGCAGAAGACTGATGCTGAGGGCGCCAAGGGCATGCTGTGTGGGAGTCCTCCCCACAGACGGCGCCCGCTCTCCTCTCCAGGGAAAGGGTGAACAGAGCGTCGCAAATGCATTTCCCAGCGACGACGCCTGTCTACCTTCATCCTGCCCTGTCTCCCCCGGGCTCCCCCGTCTACACCGCACCACCTGCAGCCAGTCTACTCGCTCGTGCCACAAAACTCGGCTGCACCTGCATTATTCACTAGCTGCTCTCAGCATGTGTCCTGTCTCCCCATAGCCTGCATGTTGCTTGTAGACAAGGGTGCTGTCCTATATGGCCTGTGGACAAGGGCACTTTGCACCCACTCCCCATAGCACTACACACGCTTCGCACACACAGCTGGTACCCATCAAATAGTTTAACACTTCCTGCCTACTGGGTTGCTGGCTTCCTTCCTTCCTTTCCCCGTGAGGAGCTACTGAAAGACTTCCGCACACACAGTACTGTTCAAAGCATCCCTGTCTTTGGGCACGCAGGAAATAGAGAACAAAGTCATCCGCTGAGGATTTTTAAATCTAGTTGCTGCTCATAGGACTTTTGCCCCTACACAAAAGAAATCAAATAATACCTGTCATTAAAGAACATTTTTAAAAAAGCAATAATGTTCACTGTGGAAAAGAATGGAAAATATGTGATTAATTTTTAAAAATTAATACTTATAACCCCAACACCAAAGCTAACCAATATTAATATTTTGGCATGTATCCTTCAGAGCAGATGATTATGTATACATATTTTTGCCAAAAATAGTATCACAGATACTATTACATAATGTTTTCATTGACTATATTAAGACTCACTGTATGCTAATTATACTTATTCTTTGGAACAGAACGTTTATGTGGCCTTGCTATACTTGAGACCAATCTTTGAAAGTGCACGTTCACTCGTTTCAAACTTACTGACAAGGTCAGGTCTAGCAGAGACGGCAACAAAGAACGTGAACGGTACATGGAGTTAGAGACTTTCGATACCGGCAGGCATCCCCAAAAGTAAGGTATCAAGTTATGTTAGTATTCCAGCTAAAAGAATGCTCCAGTGCTGTTAATCTGACAATTAAAATGTTTCACATTTAAAAAATGAGACTAATTATAATTATAAAGACTTAAAGGTATCTATCTCTAAGACCACAACCAATATTTATTTTAATTTTTATTACAGCAGTACTCCTGACGCTACATATTTTACCATGGAAATGAGACCTACCATTATCATCGTCAGCTGTCAAAACAGCTCCAGAAGCCCAGGTCACGAGCCAACGCCAATCCAAAGACAATGTGTTCATTAAAAATGCAAAATTGTCCTCAGAGCTGACTCCTAGACTCCTCTGACATGAGGCGTAACAGGTTTTGCTCTGTTTAGACAAAGCACTGGAATGATTAAACACACACAGGCACTTGAGAAGTCTGCATTTTAATTTCCACTCGCGCTTTCCTCTGGCGCAGTCCCGGAGACTCATCAAGGGAAGCGACTGGAAGCCCGCCCACCTGACCACCTCTGGTCTCCGGTCTTGTCGTTCGCAAGCCTTTGCTGCCAGTTGGCATGTTTATCATTAACCTGGTAACTACAGAGCATAGAACTTGGTTAGCAACTGATTAGTTTTTCCCAAAAGACGAGTCAGGCTCTCGTACCTCAAGCAAAGACAGTAGTTTTCCAATTTAGCTCTTCTCTGTAAGCATACAAGTAGGCAACGAGTCAGTGATCTACCTCCTTCTCTCGTCATTTTCATAATCAGAGTCGGAAGGAACCTTCCTGCCCATAACACACATACGCCCTAACTCTCACTCAAGAGTAATTTATGATGTTTATCACCTTTGCATTCCCCTTCTCATTTTATTAATTGTTTTCCATATCAATTAATATCAAACTGTCTTCCACTACTTTTACTTTTTGAATTTTCCATTTGTTTTATTCACTTTATCTTCTAAGATGTGTTTATGTTTCTACTGAGGTCCCATTAGAAACACCAGAAAGAAGGAGGCTGAACTCAGAGGTCACCTGGTTGTGTCCTGGCCACACTAGCTCGCTCTATGATTCCTAAGTAGCTATTCCAAATCACACCGTGGTCTCCTATCTGTAAGTTCCCTCTATCTGTACATTTTATTAACATACTTCAAAGCTCCATGTACAAGGTCTATTTGGTCCGCAAAAGACTTTGAGTGATAAGGTCACTAGAACTATAAACTGATACAACTGTATTGAAGTACAAACTTGACTCCCACACCAATAAACCAAGAAATGTTCCAGTACAAACTGTGAGATTATCAGACTGGAACAGCTGTCCAACAATCTTACACAAACTAGCACAACACACAACTAGCTTTAAAAAAAAGCAAGTGTACACGACAAAGGTACTGACAATATCAAAAGATAGCCTCTCTTCCCTGCCATCTCTGCCCACATTGTATTCCAAACACGTGCCTTTGCCCGTGTACCTCAGCGGGTAACAGTCACAAGTTCAGGCTCCGATTCATCACCACGCAGGCAAGATTTGCCCCCTACGCCAGGCCTCGGTGCAGACGGAAATCGGAGCAGGCAGCCTCGCTGTGCCGTGAGCCTGCTCTGGCTGCCGGGGCAGACCCTACCAGCACGCGGCAGAGTGCAGCTGATGTCATGCAAGGAGAGAGAGGCCTTTAATAGCAAACACCCAACTTGTCATTGCTCCTCCTTCAGGTGTTCTAACAGCCCCTTCTCAGCTGTCAACACACTGTCACCTCCAGCACTAACACCTGACGTCCATGAGGGCAGTGGTGATGTCATGCAGACCTCTCATGGATGACAAGCACCAGTGAAAGAACCCACATGGAGAGCCCAGAAAGGCGATGTCCCCATCTTCTAGCAGATGGGACAATACAAATCTCACCGTGGTGAAACTGGCTGTCCCATCTAGGGGACCGTACTTAGAGCTTGGAACCACCACCAAAAGTGAGGTGTGATGAGAACTCTAAATTTTTGAAGGGAAGATGTCTACACCCTGCTTCAAACCCAGTCTCTCTCCCTTACTGGAAATCACTGACAGGAAAGTCAGTACTTGAGTACATTACAGTGACAGGAGGAGTGGGAAGGTGCACAGCAGCACAGGTAGATGAACAGCGGAGGGGAGCCCCGGGCCCTTGGCTCTTTGATCAGAGGCTGCTTGGTGCTCAGACGTCACATGTGCTACTGACCCCTCTCACTCCTGCTACAAGCTGACGCCCACGACACACACGCAACACCCAAATATTTGGTGCAAACCTAAAAAGGCAACTCTTAATGCAAAAATTGGTGGAGTTTTTAGACTCAGTTCCCACCATCTGCCTCCTCCTCTGGGAAAAAGGGGGACTCCTGGGGAGGCCAATAGGAGAAAGGGGGGCACCAGAGAAAAACACCAGAGGCTGGGTGTGGCGGTGTGTGCCTGCAGTCCCAGCTACTTGGAAGGCTGAGGCAGGAGGATCGCTGGAGCCCAGGAGTTGGAGGCTGCAGAGAGCTGTGATGACGCCACGGCACTCTAGCCTGCCCGGCAGAGCAAGACCCTATCTCCTGCGGCCAGGAACAGACACCTATCAGCTCTTGCCTGCACAGTGCAAAGGCAGTGCGTCCTCCTCACTCAGCCTCCACTCCAGTGAGAAGTCTGTGCCCCGAATCTCAGTGGCCTGCTTTGCCTTTTGAAAAATGATATTAGAGACTCTTTTAAATGAAATTATCTTTGCAAACAAATTAAAATGGCCAGTACAATTAAAGGCAAAAACTGGAAAATCCACATTATATTGACTTACGCTTTTTGCACGACTATTACGGTTACTGTGGATAACCTGGAAATTCCACAAATTAAAAATTCAGGACTCTCCTGTCATCCTGACTTTTTAAGTACTGTACCTATAATGGAGGCACCAGATATAACTAGACAATGCACAGTAGCACCGAGAGCAACACTCCACGGGATGGGCACAGAGAAACACTGCGGCCTGCCCTCGCTGGGGACAGTGTGATATCGTACAGCTCCTCACTCGAATCATCTCGTTGCAGCCCCAATTAGACGGCAAACTCCCTGAGAGCAGATAGCATGTTTTTCCGAGAAGAGACGCTCTACAGGATATTTTATTCTCAGTCTAACTCTTAAATTCGTTTCCAAAGTGGCTCAGAGACGTGATTTTTTTCTTCCACCAATAATGAGAGAAGTGACCAACAGGAAACCCCAAAGCCCAGGGCCTGAGCAGGGTGAGACCCCGGCTGGCCAGGCCAGTGCAGCACTCAGGAGAGACACTGTTCTCCAAGACCTCTCACATCCTTTCATGCCGTGGACCACCTACAGCTCACATTTTCTATGCTCCATCAGAAGTTGAAAACACCTTACTCAAGTTGATTTCAAAAGCCAAAGGCAGCCAGAAATAAAATTAATCAATTTCCAACTGTGCCTTAGCCATATGCCTGTTGGTTGGAGAAAATCTTTGAAACACACAAGCCAAGCATGGTGTCACCTAAGGGTGAAGCAGGTTGGAGGAATCAGTACCTCTGCAACTGTTGCAGCTGACCTGTATCAAGACTTGCTTAATGTATGTGTCACCAGAAAGTTTGATTCTTAGGGGCAATCTTTCTGATCTACCACCAACATTCATATCATTCATCAGCTCTGTGATTATAAGATCAAATCCAACAGGCAATGACTCCTAACTAGGTGTCCATGAGAGATGACTCCCAGGGAAATAAATTCCCCAAAATGAGTTCACAGCCATGTCTATCTGCCATAAAAAAAAAAAAAAAAAAAAAAATTCAATGCCTTCATTGCTCTTATTACACAGCAAATGGAACTTCACAGTATTGGAGGGAGCAGTTAGGAACGTGGCTTTCCTTTCAAGCTGGCTTAAATGATCGTAAAGGCAGGGAGGAACATGACTTGATAAGCAGCCCACTCCCTGTTGGACAATGTCAACTGTTAGAAACTACCTGGCAACGGCGGCCTGGGATTTTGCTCCCTGTGCCGCACACCCACAGGCCCCAGACTGATCATCCCAAGCAGAGCTGAAACCCCACTTCTTCCTCCACAGAAAGGCCACTCCATGTATTTGAAGGCCTTCATCTTACAGCTATGGAGCCCTCTCTGTCCTGGAGCTCCTCAACTGCTTCCTGTGTGACAGGCTGTCCAGATTCTTAGCCACCGGAGTCCCTGCGTGTGAGCCAGCTCTGGTGTGTCAGTGCCCTGCCGTGCGCACAGCACCGGAACCTGAACACAGTTGGGTCTGACCACGGAGGGATTCCGTGGCACAACCACGCGCACTGCTCAGGACACCCGTCTTCTATAGACGCAGCCTGAAAGTCCAGCAGTTTTGTTTCAGCTGCCTCATGGTCTTGGCATACATCACAGTTTCTGGTTTTGTTGTGTTTTGTTTTACTACAAACCCTTTTTCCCCATCCAGAGCCTTTTTCACTTTCCTATCCTAAAATTATGTATGAGTTTCTGAACCCAAAGTTTCACCACTGTTAAATTTAAATTTTATTATATTTGTGTTAACTGATTTTTCTAGCCTAATACATTTCTGAATTATGATTTTTGTTAATATATTTATTGTTTCTAGCAAGAAATATGATAAGCCATCCTTCTAAACATCAATTGCTGAAAAACTTCAAAGAGGACAATGTTAGAATCTCTCTTCCTCTGCAATAAACTGTTTTCAGTAATCATAATTAGTAGTGGTAGCATTAGTATTTTTCTTCTATGTAGTGGACACTGGGTCATCTCTCAGCCATGCTTGAACAAAGCAGTTCTCAGAACAACTGTTCTCACACGGATTGTTTCTTGCTGATCGGCCTCAAGACGCCTTGTGACTTGCAAACAAGCCAGGGTGCCTTGACCCGCAAACGGGAAAGGGCAAAGGAGGAGATGCAATCGTCAACTCCCTGAGGCAGAGCGGTGAGAACCAGTCCATGCTGAGACGAAAACATTCTGGGAACAGAAAATAGCAGTGGGAAAAGCTGGGGTAGACTGGGACAAAGGCCAAAAGAACAGTGTTAAAAATAAAGACGCTGCAAGCAGGGGCGGCTGCAGTCTTGTACCGTCTTTGTGTGTCTGTCATTTGTTGTCTGTTTTCTGTGTTCACTTCTCCTCCCCAAGAAGGGGCCACAGCACCAGCTTTTTAGGGAGTGAACTCGAGACACAACCATAGCACAAGAAAAAAATATGATAAATAAGTTTACATATATGTGTTATTACTTTAACATAATACCTGTAAAGAGAAATTTATTTGGAATTATATATTAGTCTGCATTATTTAATTTATTTGTGCCATAAGCACTTTTATTATAAAACAGAACTCATTAACACTGTCAATTACTAGTAATTAATAGTACAAATAATTAAATAAGCAGGTGTTTGAAAAAATATAACAATATTTTAAAATAAAGTTTAATCTAGAGTAGTTTTAGATTTACATGGAAATTGCAAATAAAACACAAGATATTTCCCAGGTAGCTCCAACCCCTAGTTTCCTCTCTTATTAACATCTTGTATCAGTATGTATGACTTGCCTAGTTAACATCTTACATCTGTCAGAGTTAATGAGCAAATACTGATATGCTGTTATTAACCAAAGTCCAAATCTTATTTGGGTCCCCTCAGTTCTACCCTGCCCTGTGCTGGGGTCCTATTCAGGATCCTGTGTGACATTTAGTTGTCCTGTCTCTTAGTCTCTTCTTGGCTGTGAGAGTTCCTCAGGCTTTCCTTCTTCTGACGACCTGATAGTGGCGAGGAGGATCAGTCACATTTTTTTGTAGAATGTCCCCCATTGTGATTTACATGGTGTTTTTCTCATGATTAGATGGGGGTTATGGGTGACAGAAGTGAATCACTATTCTTGTCACCTCATGCTTACTGTCATTGTTGTTAATTTTGATCAGCTGGATGAGCTAGAGTTTGTCGAGTTTCTTTACGGTGAAGTTACTTTCCCCCATGCCCATATTGTACGTATTCTTGCCGAGGAGGTCGCTGTGCAGAGCCGGAGGAGGAGTTTGTTCTATCTCCCTGATGGCTAAGTGTCTATATTAATTACTTGGAATTATTTTGCAAAGGGGATTTCTGCTAAACTCCGTTTCCTCATCCCTGTGTTTATATAAGCCTTTGCTTATTATTCAGTACTACAACATTTTGTTGCTCAATCACCTACTGTGGCAATTGGAGCTCTTCCCATTGGCTCCCATGTTCCTTTGTCATAATTCCAACTTTTTTCCTGAGCACTTCCTTACTTTCTGATACTTCAGGATCATCCTGGCTCATATATCTGCTGCCCCACTCCTAGTACCAGCCACTTCTGCGTAGAACCCTGGTTCCTTTTATTAGAGAAGGGTATTAAAAACTTACATCTGGAAGCTAAATGTGCTGCTTGTATCTTGGCCCTCAGAGCTGACAATGCAGGAGAGTATATGTGTGTGTTGTAGCCTACGTACACATACATAATTATAAATATTTCTATGTGGAACCTTCTGTATCTATGTTACGCTAAACATGAGTTTATTTTGATGTTTCTACCTCTGATGTCTTATCATGCAATCTTTCTAGCCTTCCCCCTTTGCCAATCTGTAACCTCCTACTTCAACAGTGAGAAACCTGGCTCCCACCATCTGCCACTTATGTAAGTCATCGTTCCCTTCCATATGCAGATATAGTAGTTTTAGGATTGTTAACAGTTACCATCATTGGAAAGAACTTTATAAAATAGAATCCATTGTTGAGGTACCAATGTTTTTCTCCAGCCTAGAAATTCCACTCATTTCCAAAGGTACTTAGATCTGCTCTATTTGCCCTACATCTTCAGTGAGTTTTTTTACACACTTTTATCTTAGTCCATTTTGTGTTGCTATTAACCTGCTATTACAGGTTTTCTAAGGCTGGGTAATTTATAAAGAAAAGAGGTTTATTTGTCTCTTGATTTTGGTGGCTGAATGTCCAAGATTGGGCATCTGCCTCTAGTGAGGGCCTCAGACTGCTTCAGCTCATGGTGGAAAGTGGAAGGAGGGCAGATGTGTGCAGAGACCACATGACCAGAGAGAATCCAGAGAGAGAAACCAAGGCAGCCAGACTCTTTTACAACCTGCTCTTCAGGGAACTAGTCCATTCCTATGAGGGCAAGAACTAACTCACAGCCCGCCATGGGAAAGCATTAAGCTATTAATGAGGGATCCACCCTCATGACCCAAAGACCTCCCACTAGGCCCCACCTCTCCTAACTGCCACAGTGGGGATCAAATTTCAACATGAGTTTTGGTGGGGACAAATCACACCAAACCATAGCAATTTGTAACACAGTTCACGTCTTTGTCACATCATGCATTCTGTGCCAGGATACTCCCTACCTTGAATAATGTCACTTGATTTGAATAGATTTGATTTATTCTTTCAGCTGTAAAATTGTGTGTTTTGACAAATGCACAGTGGCAGGTATCCACCATTAAAATATCACATTGGATACTTTAAACCCCACCCCATGCAGCCACTGGTTTGCCATCTGTGTAGTTTTGCCTTTTCCAGAGTCTCATTAAATGGGGTCATACATTCTCCTCAGACTGTGTTCTTCCACTGAGCAGTATGCAAGTAAGATTCACCCATGTCAGTTCATTCCTTCCCATGGCTGAGCAGTGTTCCATTGTGTGGATTTACCCCACTTAGGTTATGCATTTTTGTAAGAAAAACTTTCCTCTTCTAGCTTTCTCAGTGTTGGGAGGCCTACAAGTTAACTGACAATAAACAGCTTAATAGGAGGGACAATACTTGGCCTCTTGTCCCACAAGTATCACTATGGGACTGGGACAAATGCACCAGAAGGCAGGATCCAGTTCACAAAGAGGCAAAAATAGCTCAAAGACAATGGATAGGACTAGAATGTGAGCACCCATGAAGGTTACAGTTTTCCTTTGAAACACAAAATTTCACTCTACAGGAACCCTTATTTTTGATCATAGATAATTAATGTCAGATTATTCTTGTTTTCAAAGTAAGTTTAATTTTGTTAAATATTGCCTGATTATATAATTGCAACAAGAATGATACTGACTATATAGGTCTCCTGAAGTTTGCTTTGCTGGAAGCTTTCATAAGGAATCTCAGATTGGACTTTTAAAAGTCTTATTGAGGCTAGAAGCCAAGCCAAGACCCTAATACCAGATGTCAACTGCAGTACCTATAGATTTTGGTGAATTCTTCTTTTCTTGAAGTCCCCCAATATCTCAAGATTCCCAGGCCTGCCAGGAAATGACCTTCCTTACTGACTTGTCAGGTGGGCAACTCTGTAATCCAAGTATCAGGCTGGTTTTTCTCAGAGGAATTTGTAAGTATTGATGCCATAAACCAAACTTAGCTCTTTAAAATTGTCTAGTCATAGCTGATCTTTCTTAGAGTATAAATTTTTTAATGTTATAACAGCCATGATATTAATTATTTTCTCTGTTGTGGATATTCTCTTGGTGTGTGTGTTAAAACTAATGGCCCAACCCAAGGTCACTGAGCTTTTCTTTTATATTTTCTTCTAGAATCTTCATAGTTTAGCATTGTAATTTAAGTCTGAGGACTTTTTTCAGTGAATTTTGGTGTAAGTTGTAATGTTTATGTCTACATGTATTTAATTCCCTATGTTTTGCACTTCATTTTCCCCTCCCGTACCATTTTCGTAAAACACACAGGATAGTGGGTCCATTTCAGTTTGTATTTCCAGATCCTGGCACTGAATATGCTGAACTCAGAATTTAACTGGTTCGGCAGCACGGCCATGAGGGGGCGCTCGCCGCCACCGACCCGTGAGCACGGAGGGCTGCAGTGCCCACCATGGCCAGGAGGGGGCGGACCGCCCCTCATGCCCTCTGGCGCCGCACCAGCAGGATAGGACGCAGGCCGGCGGGAGAGGAGCGGCGCCGCTCTCTCAGGCACGTCCTGCGCATGAGCGAGGGCTTCCCGTCCCCAGACCTAGGGCGACAGTGAGTTCGACCTTCCTGTCCCAGCCCCGGCGGCACCGCCTTCTCGTCCGCTGCCGCCTACCGAGGGGCCGCCGGTCCTTAGACACCCGGGCGGGGCTCCGTGCGGAAATGTGGAAATGGGGACCCGCGGTTCCCACCGCCCCAGGGTCCCCCACGCCCAGCACGTGGTGACCGCAGGTGTGACAACCACGTGGTGGCCTCTCGAGGCTAGTGTGGTTTCCGACTCTCCCCGCGGCGCCTGGCGGCCCCGCTGTGCCGAGCTGGACGCAGGTCAGTCCCCATGAGGACGTCTGGCATCGTCC